>JBBBDQ010028523.1:132500-204724 GCA_037127315.1 Ascarosepion bandense | reverse complement strand
ATTTGTATAATTGAGTTTTATTGTGTATTTTTTTTTCGGGATTAAATATTGTTTTTTATCATTGGCTAATCAATTACGAAAAATGAAGAGAAAAAATAAGACGACTACTAATATTACTGCTAATAATAAAAATACTGTTAATACTATTTCTAATAATAAAAATAATTAAAGGAAGAGACCGAATGAAGAAAAGAAAAAATAATGACAATCTTAAGCCATTCTCAACAGAATCTCTGTTTTCTTCAATTTACACACACACACACACACACACACACACACACACACACACACACACACACACACATATATATATATATAAATATATATATATATATGTATATGTAAGTCATCCACATACATGCCTGTTTCGTTGCTTCAAAGCTCATCAGTGTGGATAGATACATCCACTTGCTTCTGGCAGGGATCGAAACTCGACCGAATTGGGGTCAGTTGGAGTCGCTACCCCCAAACCATAGAATGAAATCAGAGAAGGGAAAGAACTCAACTCATTTCTGAAGCGTAATGTATATATCGCAGAAGTGAAAAGTGTTTTTAAAGTTTTATTCTCTAATATATATATATATATATATATATATATATATATATATATATATATATATATATATGTATATATATATATTAGTAATTATACTTTAGAACATGTAGAAACAATAAACTACTATAGAATTGTACATTTTGTTTCGACATTAAAAGAAAAATGTCTTATCAGATAGTTAATAATCATGGAAATAAACGCTTTACTGAAAAACCCTTTTAAAATACCGCTTCCTTTTATTTTTTGGAACTTTTTGTGTACTAATTAAAAAGATATTAAAAAAGAGAGGAAAAAAAGAGGAGGAAAAGAAAGATGGCAGAAAAGAAGAGAAAACCAGATGAGAAATCAAGAAAGAAAAAGAATGGGAAAAGGAAAAACAAGGAAAAACAGAAAGCAAAGAGGTAAACAAGAGAGGAAAGAGCCAGTGGAGTCGGCTAAGAGAGAGAGAGAGATTTCAAATTTAGACAGAAAGTAAATTGTAGACAGGTATAGATATTGGTTAAATGGTCTTTGGGCTCAACTCTTTCTGCATTAAAAAGTATCATAAACTCTATGAAAGAAAAAGGAAATAAGGTGGAAAGGGGAGACGCAACAACTATGCAGAAATCGAAGAGGAGAACAAAGAGGAAAAAGTGAGAAAATGTACAGAGGAAAGACAAAAGAAGACAAAGTGGAGAGACAAATAAAACTTTTAAATTGGCTGGTGTCAGCCATAAATACAAAGGCGGAGACACCTAGGACTATGCCTATTTGGTGGCCGTTGTCGAACTATCTCCCCTCGGGCCGTGAGTAACAGCCCAGTCGAAGCTCCGCCGAAGGGTGAAGTCTCGTCTGGCGTACATTTAATAGTAAATGTTTGGCCCGGATGACCCAAGTTAAAAAGGCCTTGTGCCCCATTTCATCTTAAGTGGGAAGGCAAATAAATACTACTATGTCAATGTTATGCGCGTTGTCGAACTATCTGCCTTCGGGCGGAGAGTGATGGCCTGGTCGAGTCTCCGTTAAAAGTTGGAGTCTCGTCTGGGGAAGATTTGATTGTAAATTTATGGCTGGGCTATATGGCCCGGATTACAAGTTAGTAAAGTTAACAAGTTATTACAAGTTAACAAGTTAATAGTTAAAAATGCCTTGTGCCACATTTTGTCTTAAGTGGGAAGGAAAATCAATACTATTACGCCTATCGGAACGCCTATTGACTACGCCTATTGCATAATCCTATGCCTAAACATACTGCATACAACTACGACGAGTACCGGTCCATTAGGGCTACTTACTAGATTGTCCTACCCGGTTACATTTCCCTAAACTACATCGAATAATATATATATATATATCTTTCCGGGACATATCAGAAGACATCAAAATAATGCTTTTATGAAACTTCGAAGCCGGCAGGACTGAAACAACACTACTCAGTTAAGTGAAAAACTTCCCCACACTAATTCTATCGGATATTTTAAGGAAAGCAAAACTATGCGAATATTTCAACACAAACTTTATAATGTACATAAAATCTTTTACTAAACAATGCTATTATAGAATGTTTTTGAGCGAAAAATTATGTCTGACAAATGATAACAATTTTCACGTGCACAAATTTGAAGCCGTTCTCAAAAGTTAACCTCCACACTCACCAAAGGGAGAGGTAGATCGATAGTGAGAGAGAGAGAGAGACAGAGAGAGAGAGAGAGAGAGAGAGAGATAGAAAGGGAGAGATAGATCGATAGTGATAGATAGATGGTGTGAGAGAGATAGAGTGATAGAGAGATTGAGAGAGAGATTGAGAAAACCGTCCAGATCTGTCTCAGTATCTAATTCTCCTTTGACTCGTGTCGCTCTCTATGTCAATCTGTTCATATCTATCATATAGTTCAGGTGTTTTCTAAGATATTTTCACGTATTACAATTTTCAATTCTCCAAGCGTGCGGGGTTCTCCTTCACAGACGACTTCTTTCAAAAATCTTCACAGATAAAAATCGCACATGGCACATGGCAAGATCGGTTGAGCTCGAAGGTCACGGAAAATCCCCAAAGCGTGAAATCACATGATTAGGGAATGCAGTTCGAACGGCAGCCATGACGACCGATGTTGAATCTTCGCCTGAAGAGACGTTGGGTTTTTTATCACTGATTCACCAATTATCACGTAAGTGACATAAGCAAACATACGATGTTCTATACTCCATGATGCTTACTAATTGAAAAGAAAAACAAATTATAAATAACAAAAGCAAAAGCAAAAACTAACGATGAAGAAAAACAAATAACAACCAACTAAATGTCATCTTAAATCATCGGGTTTAAATACTAACTTTCTCACCCTACTATCCCCTACTCAAGGGGAGTAAGGAGCGTTCCTAAAACATCCGCTTCCCGGGTCTCACCTGTATTAACGCTCTATCTTGATATTGAGCACTTTATAACAAAAATCTAGCTTCCCCCTCAGAAAACTTCTAAAAAATCGGCAATTTTCGCACCAAGCACCGTTATAATTCAAATACTATATTTTTGTTCTTTTATAATAGGCATTAAGATAAGCATTAAAAAAAGATAAGCATTAAAAAAAAACAAGCCAGTGTTTACAACAGCAAGACTTTTGAAAATACCAAAGTGATGTTAAGTTCCATTGACATACATTTTGAAAGCGTCTATTTTCAGAGTCTCTATGGAATGAATATTGTGTTTTTCATAACGGAATTGTGTTTTTTTTGTTTTAGAAGCGATAAGCGGAGATGGTAGTAGAGAAAAATCTGGTTATTGTCATCGAAATGAAAATAGTAATGGATGCTTTCTCTAAGGCTATCCTGAGGGGAATTATACATTTCTGAGAATATATAGCGCCTGGCATTATGGGAGACAAAAATTCATTGTTTCCATATTAAATTTATGAATCTAGGCTTATTGAAAGAATTTAAAAATAAACAATATTGATTTAGTTTAAACACAGTCAAATACTTGCTAAGAACTCCGATATTTTTCTTCTTTCATGCACTATATATATATATATATATATATATATATATATATATATATATATATATAATACTGTACTGTGCAAAAGTATTAGGACAAGAACTATTTTATCATTTATGAGGTATCAAAATAAAGTTTAAAATCACCCCGGTCCTAACACTTTTGCACACTACCGGTAGTGTGCAAAAGTATTAGAACAGAGGTAATTTTTCTAAAAACCACACTGAAATTCAAATACAGGGTGAAAAGCCAAGTAAATTGCTAATAAATATATATTATTTAAAATTAGGTGTAAAAAAATGTATTAAAAGAAGTTATATTTATTTTTTCCTATTTTCTATTAAATAAGTTATTTTGAAACTACTCATTATTTTATTATCCTTGAATATAACTGACTTTTTTCTTATTACACACTCTCAAATTGATAAATCTAATGTTACTTCGCAAAATACTCTTTGTGAACAAATACAAGCTGCTTGGTAGGAGATACCATTAGATACATTGAAGAAGCTTATGATGTCAATGCCTGACAGAATGAAGGCTGTGATCAAAGCAAAAGGCTATTATACTAAATATTAAATTTATTTTGTAACAAGTATGTTTCCTTTTAAAGCATTTGTTGAGTAAATAAAATTAGTTTAAGTAAATTGTTTATTTTCTGTCAATATGCCTCATAAATGATAAAATAGTTTTTGTCCTAGTACTATATATATATATATATATATGTCAATTTCTTTTCTATAAAATTTTCCCATTTACTTAGATTAAAATTGCTTTGGTAAGTTTTTTCGTTTTGTTTCAACACCTATGATACAATTTCCCTTGTTTCTATGGAAAAAGATTTTTCTTTTTTTCTTTTCTTAGCTTACTTTTCTGTCAACCACCCTTTCTCCCTCTTTTCCTTTTTTCTCGACCTCATTCATTCAAGGCTGTTCACGTTACGAATTCGCCATGACAGTATCCAATAGGTGGCAATTCATTCAACTGTACACTTGCATATAAACCTCATTCATTCAAGGCTGTTCACGTTACGAATTCGCCATGACAGTATCCAATATGTGGCAATTCATTCAACTGTACACTTGCATATAAACCTCATTCATTCAAGGCTGTTCACGTTACGAATTCGCCATGACAGTATCCAATATGTGGCAATTCATTCAACTGTACACTTGCATATAAACCTCATTCATTCAAGGCTGTTCACGTTACGAATTCGCCATGACAGTATCCAATATGTGGCAATTCATTCAGCTGTACACTTGCATATAAACCTCATTCATTCAAGGCTGTTCACGTTACGAATTCGCCATGACAGTATCCAATATGTGGCAATTCATTCAACTGTACACTTGCATATAAACCTCATTCATTCAAGGCTGTTCACGTTACGAATTCGCCATGACAGTATCCAATAGGTGGCAATTCAGTTAGTGTCCAAATAGAGCTGTAAAATGTAACAAATTGACAAGTCCATAAAAAACAAAATTTTGTAATTTGTGCATGTATATATATGTGTGAAGATATTAATCTGTATATGTGTCTGTTCGCCATTCTTTGTGAATATACTCGTCTATTTTTCCATATGTGGATATTTGTAGGTTTCTTTATGTGTGCGTTCATTTTCTTCCTCGTTTAATATGTGAATAACTTTCTAAATCTAATAAATTGTTAAACTTGGAATTTTTTTTAAATTTCTCAACAATAATAAAGTAGATCTAATAGTTAATTAATAATGCTGATCTTAATTTAATCAAATATTAATACTAATGACACCCACCCAAATTATTTTAAAATTTGCTGATATATTCTCTAAATTAGAAGCTGCTTTACTGTGATTGGTCCACATTGTACATTTAACAATGCTTCTCTGATTAAAGGGGTTTTGCTTGTTTTTAACCTTTTAAAATCATTCAGTTTGAAATAAACCACATTGCTTAACAAGACACAAGAAGTGTCGAAACAAAATAGCTACTTTTGTAGTGATATTATAACATACCAATGTTATAATTTCTGAATAGATATTATTTGGTATGCTATATAGTTTATTAATATTGGGTTGTCCGGATAGATCTGCCGACTTTTAGTTGTTCATGTCCAACACTTTAGAACACGCCAATCTTATCGACAGGTATAATATGCTAACATTTCGGATTTGAACACACATCAAACCATCACTGGAGAAAGAAATTTTAAAAACGAAAACATTTTTAGTCATCCAAATAATTACATTTTTTAGCATTGTGATTATGACATGCATAAATAAAAATCTGGGGGGTAAATGTCTGGGGAATAAGGTGGGTGGGCAACACATCCTAGCAAAGCTGCATCAATTTTTGCCGGATCGCCAAAAATGCATGATGGCTGGCATTATCTTGATAGAAAATATCATCTTTCCGGTTCACAATTTTTTTTATTTTTCTTGAAATGCTGCCTTTATTTCGCCCACTTGCGATCAGTACATTAAAGAATCAATCACTTGGTTCCTTACCGCTAGATCATAGTACAACATTCCTTTCAAATCTGATATATTCCAAAAAGGAATACAGTGTAAATAGATCAGTTAAAGACTCAACATCAGGAATAAGGTATAACAGATTTATTGTACTAAGGTACAGTTAACAATAATACACATATAGGCAAGCAACGGGTTGGAGCGGAATAGACTATCGAATCAAATGCCTTCGCCTCCATTCTCTCAAACACTCTTCCCATCTACCCAACCCTCATCCTCGGTATCCCTACCCTTCTATCACCCTCCTTCTGACATTTCCTATATCTAACCACTTTGTCTCATCACTTTTCCCGATGTAACCCCTTGCGCAATAGTGTCAGTGGGATGCCTTGTTTGGGGTGAAATGTTTAAAAAAGACCTTCCTCCTTTGTAGCGCTCGTTACCGTCTTTTATCAGATAGAGCATTCTATTCTCAGGGGGTGGCAGGATGCACAGCATGAGTTCTTAGGATAAAGTCTTGCTTTTTGCGTGGCTAAAGTTTTTTTAATATTTTTTGCTGAACAATGTTGTAAACGATCCATTTCTCATCTCTCGTCAAGATTTACTGCAAAATCTGTGCATTTTCATTGCGCTTATTTAGAAAATCACAGTTAGGAATGCGATCCAAAAGATATTTTCACTCAGAATATGAGATCGTAGCGATTTAAATACCCAACATTTGCTAAGTGCTCATCAGTGGTGGATTCTGTGACATTGAGTGTTTCTGCAAATTCCTACGTTGTTTAATGGAGGTTATTCTTAATCACTGTCTTTATTTGGTCATCATATCAGGTGGTGGGGGTCTGCCTTAGGTTTCTTCATCAATTAGTCTACAATTACCAACTCTAAATTTAGCCAACAATTTTTATACAGTTGTCAGGTAAACCACCTTCACCGTACACGGCACGTATCGTTTCTTGTGAGCTTGCGAAGAACTTTTGCCTTTACGGCAATAAAAACGCAAGAAATGTCTAAAATGAAGCTAATAATCTTATATTTTCACTGGGGAGTAAAATTGACATGAATTAAGTAATTTTAAACTTTCTTTCTCAAGAGATAGTTTGAAATGTGGTCTGATCGGAAATGTAAGCGTATAATGTCTGTCAATAAATCTGACCTGGTCTAACGTGTGAAACTATGAACGACTAAAATTCGGGGAACTTTTCAGAGAACCTAATATATTGACGGACAATATCTAGTATTGATTTCATGTGTTTTTCCGCTGTGAAATAAGATATATAATTTTCAGATTGTCCAGGGAGATATGACAAGCTACGACATACACAAAATCCCATTGTTCTACCATTGCGGTAATTTAATTTTATACTAAAAAAGATATCTTTCCGACGATGCATATCACGTGCAAGCAGGCAATACTCAATTTAATACACCAATCCCCATTCGAATTATGATAATCTAGAAGGAGACACAACACGTTTCTGCACTACAAATATTCAAGAAGCTATTTACACGCAACGTTCTTTGCAAATAAGATATGCTAATGATAATTTTGTAATATTAACCATTTCGCTATACGGGATTATTCAGCATTTATTCATTGAGCGGCCAGTACAGCATCCGTTTAAAATGTATAACATCTTTCTCATAAAATCTTTTTTTTAGGAAATTGGTTTCTCATGCCAGTAGATATTATCGCTGTTTTCTTTACTGATATAATTTTTATTCTTAATTTTTATTTGAAGTTGAGTGTAATGCTAAAATTATTTCATTATATGCATTCTGATAAGAAATTGTAACCTATCTCATTATAAACATTCTGATACAAATTTGTAACTTATCTCTGATACTAAATTGTAGCCAACCTGCTAAATCTGTTAGAAATTCTGTGATGTTAAGTTAGCATAATTTAACTTATATGCGTTGTGGTACAGTGGATATCGGCTCGGAACGAGAAACCGGGGAGCCGAGTTCGAATTCCAGTTAAATCCATTGTGTTCACTTTCGCGCAAATACCCTTGGGAAAGGTATTAATCCGTCTCTTATGACGTTAAATTTATTTATGGGTTAAATAGCAGGACAGATTGGGTTCTATAGCAATGGCAAACTATGAACAACCGACAATTTGAAATGAATTGTTTGAACATTATTTTTTATCGTTACTCGTATTTAAGTAGATATTCTGTTTTTAATTAAACAGTATTATATTTTTATATCTAATTTATATCGTAAATAATCAGGCCAGTAGATATAAATATATATAATAAAATTGTGTTATATAGACGCTTAGGCCGTTGTACGCTCCGGCCTTCTTAAAGCAATGGCAAACTACTGCGGGATAATCTTCTACCCAGTCAGTCATGCCTCTTTCGAGACATGATCGCCCAAGCGTGTATCACGTATGGCGCGTAACTGACTGATATGTTGACTCGATGTGCTTTGTGGTGCAGTCGATATCGACTCGGAACGATAAATCCGATAGCCGAGTTCGAATTCCAGTTGAGCTCCTTGCATTCACTTGCGCACAAATACCCTTGGTAAAGGTATTAATCCGTATCTTCCCTCTAGTTATGGGTTAAATAATAAAACAAACTGGTTATTTAGCCTTCGCTGGCAACCAGTCTACTGCAAAAAGCAATGGCAACCTACTGCATGATAATCATCTGCCCAGTCAGTCATGTCTCTTTCAAGACATGATGGTCTAAAAGCGTGTATCACGTATGGCACTTAACTGACATGTTGACTGTTTCAACGTATATCACAACGTTTAAAACGTTATGCATCTCGATATGTCCATCCGGGTAACTTATAGGTAATTCCAAACTGAACATATTACATGAGTATATTGTTCTCAGCCTACTGCCCATGATATCAAATCTATTTTTGCTCACCTCATTTCCACTCTGCCCAGCCCATAGATTGAACTCACAATTATTATGACACCAAGTCTACGATCTAATGCTTTAACCTTTCAGACTATTGTCTTGTGAGACGATTCTGAGTTTAGAACCTATCCTTCCTGCTGTCAAAACATTGAAATGATAACAGCAAACATCAGGATAATATTGCACGTGTAAATAATGTAATGCAGTTAGGCATAATTGTTGACAGGAGATCTTTACGGAATTTTGAGCGTCGATAAGGACATTCAGTCCTTTAAATGACGATCCTGAAGACATTTGATAGACTCGTCATCCTTTGAGATGTTGGAATAGGTCAATATTCCTCGGTTTTCTAATTACTTATTTAACTGACTTCATTAGAGAGGCAGACGAAAATGTCTTTTGATCAGCGAAATTTTTCTCTATTTAATTTTATATTCAATCTTTCATTTAATAATTGTAGACACATTAATAAAAAATCTGAGGTAACTATTAAGAGACAAAAGTTTTGCTAAAAAAACGAAGAAAAATATGCGTATTTTTGTCTTGTAAGCGATGGACAACCACAGATGAAGAAAAGAACTTGAAGCAACAAAAATAAGGTATCAAAATTATGCTACGAACACTGTGAAGGGAAAATGTAATTAACGTTGAAGCTTTTGAAGAAGTGGGATGAAAAATGTAGTCACTTGACATCAGAAAGAGAGAGTCGAAAACTGCATAACCTACGTAGAGAGACCTAGTAACGGAATGACGTCTCAAACGTTACGAGAGACAAGAGAAAAACAAAATCTATTAACATCTGCCAAGGACAAAAAACTCTGAAGACCCCTGATTGCCTATGCCCTGAAAGGACAGAGTAGATAGAATAAGAATTTTGAAGTGATTGGGAAGTATTTTATCGATAAGAATAAATAGGTTTGTAGGATCTGAACTTACTTTTTTATTGACAGAATACGGAAGGAGTTTTGAAGTCTCATTGTATGACGCATTACGGTTTTTTAAGTGTAAAGGTCTGAACTAGTAGAATTCAGTCATGTACAGGGTGAGATGAAGAAATTGTCATCAAAATTATACAAAAAAGAAAATAACACTGACTTCTCATTTTAAGAGATATAGTTACCAAAATTACACCAAAATATATTAAAATATTAAAGAGATAGTTTATTTAATAAAATCACCACTGGATTTAACCACAATCTCAGTACAACTTCGGAATCTCTTGTAACTCTTATTAGTGGTCTCCCGTTTAAGTTGGTGAAGGCTACCTTCACCCTTGCTATCAATTCATTCTTGGTACTAAAAGAGGTTTTTGGCCTCCCGCTCAACTGCGCTCTACACGTAGTACTCAAGAAGGTTGCATGTCTAGGGTTGGGGGGTTATGTGGCCAAATGCAATAGTGATATGGTCGCGGAAAATTGTCTTACAATCATGAATGATTTCTAATACTTTCCTTAGATTGACATCCAATTATTAAAATATTCGTTTAAGGGCTTCCGGTGCGAATGCCAAGCAATACAGCATGTCATTTTCAAATTTCTAGCTGGGTGGATTGTGTCATAAGGCTATTTCTCTCACTGATGACGCCCAACTTATCCTACTATACTGAGCAGTCGACAAAATCCAGAACAATCAACGTACATTCGCGCTATTAGAATTATAAAATGGCGACAATTTGCCCATCGTTCCATGTAGCTCTTTAGAACGTTTGCCATAAAAATGACAATAAACGAGAAACTTGGTTGCAATGCTTCATCTATCGCAAATGTAACTGTAGAATGGAAAATAATTAGTCAAGTACAAATCTACTGAGATACTTTTGACTTCAGTCAATGTTAATGAGATACTCCTTTGGAGCCAGTCGAGAAATCTGAGATGAACCGCAGGGGCGTCTGACCAAATATGACAGCAGTATTCTATGCATGGACGGGTGGTTAATTTTATATATATGCAGAATGGATTCAGGTGGAAAAAACTTCCTGGCCCGACACAGTAACCCAACCTTCCTACGAGTGGATATAGTTATTGACCCAATGGGTGGTCAGAGGGCAAAACATCCCGCAAACATTGCAAATGTTACGGATACAGGAAGGGCGATTAAAATACCATCCATGCGATATGATAAGATGCACGACATGATAAGGTCACTGATACCTGGATCGTCCCCAACAGTCTGTAGAATATTCTTCATGGTCAGGCGTACAAGCGGATCTCAGTTTTTCTTGATCCATTGTTTTTAATGCCACGGATTCTGTCTTAGCAACGCTACAATAAACAACAGCAAAGATTGGATGACTCGTCTATCTTCAGATGTGAACGCAATCTGATAAAGCCGTTCACGCGACCATATGTAAAAAAAAAATATCTCTTTGCTTGCGACATAAATATCGTGCAACTGTTAAAAGAAACACTTCTCAATCAGCTCACTACTACACACCTACAACATTAGAAACAGACTTCTTTTTCTTCTTCTATGTGCCCTGTCCCTTCAGGACGTAGGCGATCATGGCTTTCCACGTTTCTCTATCCCTGGTGGCTCTGAGCACGCATTCTCCAGTTACACCGTGCAATCCTCGTTCTGTCATCCACCTGATTAGGTCCTTCAAATATGTTATCCGTTGCTTTCCCCTGTCTCTTTTTACCTTTATCTGGCCTGTTAGTATCAGGTTCTTCAGGCCCTCCTTCCTCATTGCGTGTCCCAGGAACTTCAGCTGTCTCTTCCTGATGCTTAATATTAATTTCTTTTTTGTTTCGATCATTTCCAAGACCTCGTCATTGCTCACATGCTCGATCCATAAGCCACAAATATACACAAATGACAAATATAACGCAATCTACAATGCAAGGACACGCAACATAATGTACCGTAAACCTTTTTTTTCTTTTACATAATATCTAAAAAAAAAACGGATTTGAAAATAAATAATTTTATGCCGTTTTGGCCTTGTTTTTGTGTGAGGAACCAGTATATTTGATCACCCCCGCCTCTCTTTTCTTCTCACTCTCTTTCTCTCTCTCTCTACATATATATATATATATATATATATATATATAAACCAGTTTTTCATTGACTTACATATTTAAGACTTACATAGTAAGAGCTATAATTACTAATCAAATAGATCAGTCTTAACAATATCCTTTTTATTATAATAAAAACCATTGTGTCTGTATATATATATATTCACAGCCTTTGAGATATCACTCGCCCGAGCGACCCAGCCGATTAAAAACTTAACTGGGCGATTAAAGTTTATTGCTTCACTCGCCTGCAGACTATTAAAAATTTTTAGAAACTCATTTGGAAAAATATTATCCTTGATTCAACATCTCACAGTTTACAAAAGTAAAAACGAACATTGGAAAGAAAAAAAAATACGCATATTTCTTTCAACTACGCACCGAAACAAACTATATAAGTAATTTTTTTTATAGAAAATCGTTCAGAAAATCAGATTTGTTATTTTTTTCATCATCTATGAGATGGAGGTAGTAGTCAAACAAAAGAAAGAAACTACGAATTTAAGTACCTCCACTCAATTGCCAAAAAAAAAAAAAGCAGCATATAATGATGTAAAAACTTAATAAAAATAAAGTTTTATCATCAAAATATTTATGCTATTATTAAGCGGAAAGATCAATTTTTTTTGTTATTACTATCAAAAAAAATTAAATCCTTTCTAACATGTTCGAAATGTTCATTAAAATTTCATTTTTTATTTCCGTCAGCAATTCTCGCTATGTTTACATAAGGCGACTATTAAAAAAATGGAGTCGGTCATGTGAAATGGTTTTAGGGCGAGTAAATATTTCACTCGCTCTCGACCGCCGGGCGTGTGATTTATTTTTCAAATCTCAAAGGCTCTGTATATATGTCCCTCTTTTCATGCTAATGGAGTGAGAGACAATACTAATGAATTCTCTCTACTACAAGTTATTAAACTTTACTACCAGTTGCAAAAACATTTGCCGCATGTTCACCCTTTAACAGTTCCTTATTATATTATTTTATTATTTTTCAATAACTTTGTCGTCGAGTAATGAAGAATGTATATCCTCGGTATTACAATGATGATATATATATATATATATATATATATATATATATATATATGCATGTATGTATAATTATGAATTAAGTGTGCATTGCGAGACGGAAATATATATATATATATATATATATATATTACTGAAATAAACGAATTTTAACGAAACTTGGTTATAAACAACCGACAATTTGAAATGAATTTTTTGAACATTATTTTTTATCGATACTCATATTTAAGTAGATATCCTGTTTTTAATTAAACAGTTTTATATATTTATATCTACTGGCCTGATTATTTACGATAAATTTTTATTACGAAAATGTGTACCATTCGGCAGGATTCGAACCTGCGACCCCTATCTACATAGGGGAAGCTACCATTTTATCTGGCAACGTCTTAGACCGCTCAACCACGAATGGCCTCCAGTCCAAACGAGGTTCCAATCAAGCCTCTATAACACAATTTTCGATTCATCGTAACAACCATATCTGCTCTAAAATGTATCGTAATGTCAACAAATGTATGTTACGGAAATTAACGAATTTTAACGAAACTTGGTTATGAACAACCGACAATTTGAAATGAATTGTTTGAACATTATTTTTTATCGTTACTCGTATTTAAGTAGATATTCTGTTTTTAATTAAACAGTATTATATTTTTATATTATATTATATATTTTTATATTATATTTATATTTTTATATTATATTATATTTATATTAGATTATTTTATATTTTATATTTTTAATTAAACAGTATTATATATTTATATCTAATTTATATCGTAAATAATCAGGCCAGTAGATATAAATATATATAATAAAATTGTGTTATATAGACGCTTAGGCCGTTGTACGCTCCGGCCTTCTTAAAGATACATGGCCTAGAGGATACAGACGTTGGTTAGTTCTTGTCTTGACTCTCAGAGTTATGATTTCAATATCTGGCTACATCAGTGGTGAACAACTAATTGCAGGGTTAGAGGGAGATAACTCATGACATCCAATCCTTTACGCATGGAATGGAGTGCATATACCCATGTGATTGTAATTAAGGGTTCGGTTCGAAATTCCTAGCATCTGAAGCAGGCCGGAGCGTACAACGGCCGAAAGGTTGTGCAAATTGCAACAAAGATGAGGACAATAATCCGAATAATGTAAATACTACCTCATCTCAGAAATATAGACAAATATTAAAGCCTAAACGTTACATGACGGATTAAATGTTTCGTTATCATTTCCCACTTATGCAAGGCGATAAAGCCACTATGACGCAAGGTGTTACTGTGTAGCATAAGAGAAAGAAATGCTATAGTCAGAAGAAAGAACAATAATAGAACAATGTTCGGGAAGAAAGAAGATGACGTAGATGGCGAGGCCAGGAGTTATTAGAATATTGTTCGGTAGGTGATAACTCTGAGAAAAGAATTTTTAAAAATAATTTCACCCCAAGCAAAGCATTTCATGGCCACTATTGCGTAGGGGGTTACATCGGGGAAAGTGATTGGAAATAGTGGTTAGATATAGAAAATGTCAGAAGGAAGGTGATAGATGGATAAGTATACCGAGGATGAGGTTTGGGTAGATGGGAAGAGAGTTTGAAAGAATGGGAGCGAGTTTGTGTGTTAGGAGGTATCTATTGACCTTATATTTAAATTCCTGGGGATTGTAGCCGTCGGCGAAGCAATCATGTGGAAGGGAATTCCACAGTCGGGAAGTACGGAAAAAGAAACTTGGAGTAGAAGTTGCGGTTGCATTTTATCGTTTTCACTGTAAAAGGGTGGGATCTAGTTGTTAATCTAGTATCTCGTGCAAATTCATACCTAGGGGGCACCAGTGATCTATGTTCATCTGAGCAGAAGTCGTGAAAGTATTTATAGAAGATACACAAGGAAGCCACGTCGCGCCGGTGAGAGAGAGACTGCAGGCGGTCTGCCAAGTCAGTATCGATCACATTACAGACCCTCCGCTGTACCTTGTCGAGAAGCCCGATGAGAATAGCAGGGGCACCCGACCAGATATGGCAGCAGTATTCAATGCACGGGCGGATGGTAGATTTATATATGTGCAGGATAGATTCAGACGGGAAAAACTTCCGGGCCCTGCACAGAGAACCGACTTTCATAGCAGCGAATTTAGCAATGGATTCGATGACTAGAACGGAACTTATGGTAACATGTGGTTCATTCAGAAGTAGTAGTATGAGACTTAATAGCTAATCTAGTAGTAAGCTTAGATTTATGCGGTCGATATACCATGGAGGAAAGCTGATGAAAAAACAATCCCGGAAAATATTTATAGATAAGCGAGATGGAAGTCACATCACTTGACGACAGTCTGAAAGTAACTAAATCGAGTGGCCATGTCAGTGCCGATAAAATTACAGACTTTTATTTGGATTTAATCAAGAATCTCGTAAGATATATAGAAGAAGTCTCAGAACGGATATGTTAGAATTATTCAATGAAAGGAAGAATGGTAGTTTTTTCAGATGTGAAAAATACATTTTGGCAAGGAAAATTGTTTGTCACGACACAGATAACAATTTGCCTAGTAAGTGATTCAAAATAATCACTCCAGTTTATGTCGGTTGAAAAGTTGAAATCGAAAAAGTGCAATGAAATCCTCTCTTGAAGGTTAGCATCGTCCTTGCTTACGGAATGTAAAAATGGTCCATTGTGATGATTATAGATATTAGTTTCGTATTAGAGATATTCAAATTTGTTATCCATTAATTACCCAAGTAAGCAACTGATTGGATGTCATTTTCGATAGAAGCTGACAGTTTTGCAGGGAGCACAGTAAAAAAAAAAAGCGAAAATTTATTATCACTGTGTTATATTTCAGGAATGATTGACCTTGACTAACCTCGAATAAATTTCTTGAATAATCATAGCCTTGAATAATCATTCGTCTCTCGCGTAATTACTTAATTCTGATTGGTTCTTTTTATGATTGATTAATTGCTGCTTGATCTTTTGACTCGTCATTTGTTATTTGCAGACAACTTTCGAGTTTTGTTCGTCCCTTCACGTATGGCTAAACAACTTACTGATTTTGAACGTCAATTTATTGTATTTTAAAAAAGGACATCCGGCGTGCGGAGTGACGAAATGTGAAGATATTCTTACTGTATTTTTCAGTAATATTAGTCGTAAGTTGTTTTTAATCGCACTTCCCGCCTGTGGAACTCCCTTCCATATACTTGCTTTCCTGACGGCTACAACCTCTAGGAATTTAAATGCAAGATCAATACTCATCTCTTAACTATTTGATCACGAATTCTTTCCACACCGCCCTTTCCTTTATCTCCACCTTTGCAACTGTCATCACACCTGTATTCCTATCCTTCTTTTGCTCCTTTCTAACTGGTTCGTCCTTCTCTTCAATCTCCTAATCTTTTTCTCTTATTTAGCCCCCTGCACATCAGTGGCGTTACCGCCTTGCTCGGTGTGATATGATTTTTTAAAAAATGATTGTCTCCCGTTTTTCTGAATTAACACTTATTTTTTTACTGGGCAGGCTTCGTCGTTATTATCTGACCTACTATTAAGACAGGAGCTCATAATTGTGTCATCAGCATAAATACCTAGTTGGGAACTGATCTCATTTGCAAGATCATGCGATTACATGATTAAACGCGAGTCAGATGCCTAGCCGACGACCACGCACCGCCGTGATTGGACGCGCAGCAGCCGGCTCTGTGGCAATCGGGCAAAGTTGAAAAAAATTTACTAAGTATCGAAGAAATCGGTTAACACACGCCGGCGTGATCGGACACGCAGAAGCCAGCTCCGTGGCAATCGGAAAAATTCGCTTTGATGAAGACAAGAAACAGCGTAGGTTCAAGGAATGAGCCCCGACCCACCCATGCATTAAAGTAAAATGATCTAGACATTTAACGCTTCGATAGTTATCTTACACGATTTGTTTTACAAATAATAACAATGAATGATTTTTGTCCATACAGTAAATTTTAGGAATTTTTATTTTACTTTTAATTTAAATCTTTAAAGTTTTGCTTAAATGAAACTTTTAACTGCTTCCATGTGATAAATGCGAATTGCCAGCTTTTGTGAGTTGTTTATTTCTTGGTTTGGCCGGGGCTCATTGGAACATATATAATTAAATCGATGACAAATTTGCGTTGCCGCTGCCCTGCATTCTTTACTTTCAACGTTTCTATCTTGCAGAAAAGATATATATTTGTCATATTGTTCACATGATTATTTCTGAAACAATTAGTGTCTTATATAAGCCTAATTCAGTTAAAAAATACGTTTTTTATGTAATATCTTATCATATAAATATAGTAGGATATCCATTTTAACTCTAGAAGATATCAAATATCATATTATTATAGTTTCAACTCGGTGTAATCGTAAGTTCTATGCTAACAGTTTCTTCTATTGCACTACTCGCTTGTGAGATTCTGTGTCGGTTCATTGCTTCTCAGTCAACTTTGATCTTTAAAAATGTAAATGAAATGGCAATCGTTATTTTCTGTATTCTTAAAATCTGTTCTAACGAATTCAGGAAATATACAAAGATAGAAAGGAGCTTAAGACAGGGATGTTTATTTTCACTGGGTTTATTTAACTTGTACGCTGAGAATAATGTGAGGACCCTAGAAGTTATGCCAGGATTCGCCATCAGGAGAAACAATTTAACAAGAAAAGTATATATTTTTATTCTTACACTATTCCACACATTCCAACCTTCTGCTGCCAACCAACCTTCTGATGAAAACCTTCTGATAATTCTGATGATGATAATTCTGCATAAAACTTGTAAGCTGTAGGGAGTTCGGTTATGTCTGACACAAGGCCGAATTAATAATTAGTAAACATCTCCATAGAGCACAATGTCTTTTTCGTTTAGTTGGTATGGGTATCTATTAAAAGACAATCCAAAAAAGCGTGCAAACAAACATCTTCTTCTTCTTCTTCTTCTAGACGTAGACGATCATGGCTTCCCACGTCTCCCTATCCCTGGTGGCTCTTAGCACGCTTTCTCCTGTTGCACCACGCAACCCTCGTTCTGTCATCCACCTGCTCAGGCTCTTCAAATATGTTATCCACTGCTTTCCTCTATCTCTTTTTCCTTCTATCTGGCCTGTTAATATCATGTTTTCCAAGCCCTCCTTTCTCATTGCACGTCACAGGAACTTTATCTGTCTCTTCCTGATGATCAGTATTAATTTCCTTTTCATTTTCATGCTTTTCAAAACCTCATCATTGCTCACATGATCGATCCATGATATTCACAGCATCCTTCTGTAGAATAACCTTTCAATTACTTCAAGTATTCTCTTCATCTTTGATGATGTTGTCCAGCATTCACTGCCATATTGAAGAACTGACATCATATAGCAATCCAGTACTCTCTTCTTTGTTTCTAGCGAAATTATCCTGTTTCTTAATACTTTACTCAGCTCCTGGAAGGCATCTTTGTGCTTTTGGAATCTCAGGAATATAAATGCATCAAAACTGATGTGACCACAAAATGAGGGATCAGTTTATATATTGATTGTAATATGGAACAGATCCCCCACTTTATCTCCAGTATGCTTCTGTAGGACCACATTTCAGTTGCTTCAAGTTTTTCCTTCATCTTTGATGATATTGTCCAGCATTCACTGCCATATTGAAGAACTGACATCACATAGCAATCCAGTACTCTCTTCTTTGTTTCTAGCGAAATTATCCTGTTTCTTAATACTTTACTCAGCTCCTGGAATGCATCCTTGTGCTTTTGGATCTCAGGAATATAAATGTATAGAAACTGCAGTGATCACAAAGTGAGGAGTCAGTTGATATATTGATTTTAACATGGAATTAATCCCCCATTTTATCTCCAGTATGCTTCTGTAGAACCACATTTCAGTTTCTTCAAATTTTTCCTTCATCTTTGATGATATTGTCCAGCATTCACTGCCATATTGAAGAACTGACATCACATAACAATCCAGTCCTCTCTTCTTTGTTTCTAGGGAAATTGTCCTATTTCTTAATACTTTATTCAACTTCTGGAATGCTTCCTTCGCCATGCCAATTCGCCTTCGGATCTCTGTGTCGCACTTTCTGTCTCTTGTTAGAACACCTCGCAGGTATTTAAATTGTTGTATCTGCTTGATTTTAGTATACCCATACCTGTATTTGGCATTTGGGGCTACTCTTTTTGCTGATGACCATGCATTCGCTTTTCTTGCAGTTTATTTGTAGTCCTTTCTTGTCACTCTCTTCTGTTACTTTCATTAGGAGGTCTTGTAGTTTCCTTTCCGTGTCTGCTATCAGCACTGTTTCATCTGCGTAACTTATGTTATTTAAATTGTTTCCCCTGATGGCGAAACCTGGCATAACTTCTAGGGTCCTCAGAACGAATATATCATCGTAAAAGGGACAGAATTCAATTTATCTATTACTAGTTAGAAATTCTTGCGGTAACGAAACGTCAACTTATTGTGGATGATACTCTATTCAAGGGAAGTAACTCTATACCATTTTAGTCATATTGCTGCATACTTTTTTGGCGGTTCGTGCAAAATAAAGTACGTATGTTGAGAAATGTTTCCTTGACTATTGCATCTTTTCACTTTGCAATTTAATTATGTGGACAATTTTTCTCTCTCCTCTATTGTCTTATACTTTTTTTTTTGTTATGAGTCATGTGATCGCGCGTCAAATAAAAATGGCACACGTATTTGCAATTTGGGCGGTAATTCGATTTTTTTTTCTCATATTCAAACATAATTTGGGATTCTAATATCGAGCGGGAGATGTGGGAATTAGAGGAAACGTTTGTGCAAGAGAATTGAAAATGTTGATAATATTACGACTTGAGCGGACACTTTAAAATTGGAAAAAGAAAAGAAAAATATCAGTGAATCTATTCGAATAGATGCACAAGCATGCAAATGTCTAATTTTGTGTGTGTGTGTGTGTGTGTGTGTGTGTGTGTGTGTGTGTGTGTGTGTGTGTGTGTGTGTGCAGGGGTGTGTCCATGCACAGACATACGTACAGGTATATATAATTAAATATATTTTCAATTTTGCTTGTATATATTGAATTTGTTTCTAATTTTATATCGTTCTTTGCTTTCTTTCGTCCTCTTCTTATTGTTATGTATCTTTTGTCTTTTCTTTCTTTTTTTAATATTTTTTATTCTTTCTTCCTTCGTTTTCTTTTTCTTTTTTTTCTGCATCTCATTTATTCTTCCACAATTAATTTTTTTTCTTTTTTTCTTTCTTTTCATTTCCTCTCTAGATTAATTCACACATTCTTTTTTGCTTTCTTTTTCTTCTTCTTCCCTTTTTCTTCGCTTCACTCTTCCTTTTCTTTTTTTGCTTTTTCTTTCTTTCTTTTTGTTCCTTCTTTCTTTGTTTTCATTTTCTCTCCAAATTAATGTTTTCTTTTTCTTGCTTACCCATTCTCCTTGTGTTTTTTCCTTCTTCGTTTCCCTTTGCCTTTCTTTTCTTTTTCCTTCTCTCTGTCTTTCTTTCGTGTTTCTTTCGTTTTCTGGCCTGATTAATTCTTTCTTTCGTTTTCTTAGACTTTCTTCAACTGCTCTTTTTCTCTTCGTTCCCCTCGTCCTTTTTTACTTTTTTCTTTCCCTCCTTCCTTCCTTTCTCTTTTTCTTGTCACTTTTTATACGTTCTTTCTTTCTTTCTTTCTTTCTTTCTTTCTATTAATTTCCTCTTTTCATTAAATAATCTTACTTTTTCTTTCTAATATCTTTCTTTGCTTCACGGAATTTTTTTTCTTTCTCCGGCCTTCATTTTCTTTTATATTTTCCTTCATTTGCTTCTTTCCTTTCTTTTTTTCAAATCAACAAAATTTTATATTTCAATTAAATTAGCTTTTGTGTTTACACTTTTATTTTCTCATTTGTACCAATAGATATATAATCCTGGCTAGAAGCAATCGTATGTCTAACCGGACTGATGAGCTTTAATACAGCGAAATAAGACTCTGGCACGCCGATTGAGCACCATGGCGAAATGGTAGACATTAAAACAGGTGTTACTCACGTATTTACGCATCGTTCATTCAATAATGAATTGGAACACTCTCGGGTACTGGTGTGTGTTTACATTGTATACACACGCTAAAGTCCGCCCATAGCTCAGAAGTAGAATCGGCGACTGATATCATTTCGGTCGGGTGTCAATTCTTACTAAAAGCAATCGGATAGATAACCATACTGATACACCAAAACAGGACAGTCTACGAATGACTATATATATATATATAGATAGATAGATTTTGTAAACAGTAGCTACTCCGACATACACGCATCGCTCATTCGATAATGAATAGGAGCATTCTATCTATTGGGCGTGTTTATACGCGCTAAAAAGCCTACCTTCTTAAACCTGACGCTCGTGGCCTAGGGGTAGAATCGCCGACGGACGCCGATTCGTTCGGGTTTCAATCCTGGAAACGATCGGAGTCTAAACGTACTGATGAGCTGTGATACAGCGAAACAGATCTGTCTGCGGATAACTATATATATATATATATATATATATATATATATATTAAATAAAGAAATAGGTTTGTTCCAACGAGAGAAAGGGAATTCCATAGGCGGGAAGTGCGATAGAAGAATCTGAGGGAGTAGAATTTACGTTTCCAATTTATTGGCTCGAAATAAAAAGGGTGAGACCTAGTTGCTAATCATATGGCTCGAGTAAATTCATGTATGGGGGGTAGCACTGAGCTAAGTCCATCTGAGCCGAAGCCATGAAAGTATTTGTAGAAGAGACACAGGGAAGCCACATTTCGCCGGTGAGAAAGTGACTGTATCCCAGCTGCCAAGTCGGGATCAATCACATTACACATTCTCCGCTGGATTTTGTCAAGGACAAAGTCAATTCTTAATATATATATATATATATATATATATATATATATATATATATATATATATATTGAAAAACCATTATACATTATAGACACACACACACACACACACACATACACACACGTATATATATATATATATATATATCTGTAGATTCAGATGAAACTTAGTAGGGAATAGCCATTTTCAATATGTAATTTTTCAGCATGCATTCTTCAGCCCCTTATAAACAGAGAATGAGGAAAAATTCTATACCAAGATGATAGTTTAGGTAAAGGGATGGGTAGGGATGTATTGGTTTCCTTTGGGTTGGGCTGGGAGAAGGAATTTAGTAGTAATTTTTCGTTGGTAGTTGGAGGTATGTGGCCTGACCTTGAGCCAGTAGTGGTAGGTTGTTGGGAAGTGACTGCTTGGCCAAATTAAAATTTTAAATTTTTTATTGGTACTAACTGGGGTAATAGGATAATTATTGTAGTTTATAATTATTTCTATGGCGATACATATTTATGATTTCCCTTCGTTTGTTTAGGAGTATATTTTCGTCATGAAATTTTAAAATTTTAATTTTTTCTGTCAAACAGAGATTACACCTATCTTTTAACCTATTAGTGGTCCTAGACTTGTTTTTGAGTTTCCATTTTATCTGGGAATCTATGTTACTTTCTTTTAATTCCCAGTATTTTCTAGAAAGAGCCGTTTAGTTTCTTAAACAAAGGTTAGTGTAGGAGTGCCTGTAGGTATAAAGCCGCTGCTTCCTAATTCCCGCCGAAATTCCGATATAAACATTACATCTCTCCTTATTTTTCTTAGGATAGATGGTGGCTTGATAGATCACATTCTCAGATCTACACTTACGCCCATCCGGACAGTTATTTCTAGATCTACAGTTACAGGGGGTATCATTCTATTTTCTGTATTGGATACCCTACACCTCTTCAAGATTTGTTTATTATGGGAGCTAATAATGTTATACATGCTACTGGTACACGAGTAATTAATTTTGATAGTTTTCCTATTGAATATCTTACGCAGGTAATTATCTCCATGAAAATGTTTACTCATTAATTTAAGGAATATATATATACATATATATATATATATATATATATATATATATATATATATAATGTATCGTGACATGTATAATAACAACAACAATAAACAAAACAAAATATTTACAGCCTCTCACACTTTTTATTCTAAACCAATTTCTTTAGTTGGAACAACACTATTTTCTAACATATATATATATAGTCATCCGCAGACAGATCTGTTTCGCCGTATCACAGCTCATCAGTACGGTTAGACTCCGAATTGGCGTCTGTCCGCGATTCTACCTCTCGGCTATGGGCGCTCGGTAGAAGAAAGCAGGCTTTTTTTAGCGTATACATTGTCATTATACACGCCCAATAGGCAGAGTGCTATATATATATATATATATATATATATATATATATATATTGTAATACTTGTTACAATGCTTTATAAAAGCATAGTATCACTACACAAAACGTTTTCGCTTTTCGGAGCTACGTTTGCCCATCATCTGGTGATAAGCTTAAATGAAAAATAATTGGTGAAAACGGTTTATTTTTGGTAATATATGTAAGTGAATGTGATGGGAGTGTAGTACGATTTAACCGGCAGTTTGTAGCCATAGTGATAAAGCCTTGGGTTAGGAGAGGGATGAGTAGCTTAATTTCGGACAGGTCATTTTTAGTTTTGTCTGGATAATTCTTATATTGGGAGGTAAGGTTTTTAAAGAAAGAGTAGATACTTTTTTATTTTACTACTATTATGTGTGGATAGAATAAAGTTGCTATTAATGTTGTGTGAGTTTATTTTCTTTTATTTATATGATGTTCTTTTTTTTATTTTGACGTTTAAGCATGGGGTGTGTTTATATTTTTAGAGGGAATTTTTATGTGAATGAGGTATTTTTTGGTTAATTAAATTTTAACGAAAAATATTTTCGATATTTACATAACACTGCTAATACGTCTATACGGTTCAATAGTTTGCCATTGTTGGGGTACGTTAGAATGTGTAGCTTTTAACTTAAGCATAAAGGGCAGATGTCGTTACGCGAGTTGCAGGTTCAAGATTTTTCCAGGATTTTCCATTTTACTTTTGGGTTTCTGTTTTGTGTCTTTCAATTTCCAAAAATATGCAGAAAGAGATGTTTGGTTTCGATATAAATTGTTTGTGAATGAAGTTAAGTGCATGTACCACCGCTGCTTAAAGGTGTTCTTTGTAGATCCGATATACGCTTTATTTATAATAGGGTTTTCTATTGATGTTATATTGCATTGACAGTTAATTGAATTGAATTTACACCTATTTTGTTGTGGGCAATTCTTGGGGTTTCTACAATTGCATAAGTTTTTATTTTTGTCCTCTTTATTATTTTGGTAGTTAATTTTATTTCGATCCACGTTTTGATTTAATTTAATTGATTTATTATGATTAGTTATTATTTTTTCGAGGTTATTTGAGCAAATGTAAGTCAGTTTAAGTGTATTTTTGTTAAAAATTTTACTTAGAGGGTTGTTAGTAGGGAAGTATTTTTTAATTAAATTGAGGAACTTCTACCCTAAATTGGTGTTTATCATTTGGTTGAAAGGAGGTGAATTCCAAATGAATTTTCTATTTCTATATTTCCTGTTATGGTTATAGTTTGTTATATACTTGATGTTTTGGTTTTTGTAGCCACTTGTTTTAGGAACTTATTGTAAAAACTTTTATGTTTGTTAAATATTTATTCACTGGAAGAGTTTTTACTGATTCTATATTCTATGAATATATTCTATATTATATGTTTGATTATACTTGGGGGGCGATTTGACTTTGGGTAGATGTATAATGGATATTCATTGGGTTTTATGTATGGTATATGCCAATGAATATCCATTATATCAATTTAATTTCACGTATGTGAAATTATGAAAGTGTTGTGGAAATTGGTGAACCCATAGTAAGACCACATTTCACTGTAAATAGATTACATTAACTTTCATCAAAACATTCTTGGTATTACTTTTATAAGACAAAATAACGGGCATATATAAACATATCAATTGTTTCCCAGACAGATATTATTTGATAAAATTTCAATAAATAGTAATACTTATTTTCACATTTATTGTGTTCTTTTTAAATTTATTAATATTACTGGAATTATTATATTATATTATTCTATATTATAATATTATAATATAATATTATATTATATTATAATATTATATTATAATATTATATTATAATATTATGCTATATAATATTATAATATAATGTTATATAACGTAATATATTATTATATTATAATATAATATTATATTATATTATAATATTATACTATATTATAATATTATATTATTTTATAATATTATACTATATTATAATATTATATTTTATAATATAATATTGTATTATAATATTATATTATATTATAATATCATATTATAATATTATATTATATTATATTATAATATTATATAATATGATAATATTATATTATTTTATATTATGTTATATTATAATATATTAAACTAACATTATAGCCCGGCGTTGAACATTTAAACATTTAAAACTCGTTTATATAAAAAATAATTATATAAAAAATTATTGTTTAAGAATTGTTCAAAAATTTCATTAAAAAATCTATTTAACATAAAAATAAAATAATTATTTATTTTGTTTTCCTGAAATTAGAAATATAAAAGCTATTACGCTCTCAGTTCAGAAATTTTTGAAGAGTATTTAAAAATGTAACCATTTAATTTTAGAGGAAAAAGTTACATCAATGCCACACGACTTACAGACAGTTGATTTCCTGCATGAAATATCTGCGAAAAAAGATGAACTATTAAATGTGAAATAAAAAGACTTAAATACTTAAATTAATCATTGGCATTTTTTTTACATATTTTGTTTTTGTTAGAAAAAACAAATCTTTTTTTAAATATTTCTTTGTTTCAAAATTACGGCGAAAAATAATCATATTTTTTGTTGATCAAATGAATTTCTAAAACTTTGGAATAAAAATTAAATATAAAGGCTCATTTTTTATTAGAAAAATATTTTTATCGCGTTAGACACGTGTGATTTGATTTCTGCGAAAGGGAAAATTGCTGAACTCAAAAAGTATGTGTCGACCTAGCTTCCCTGGAAATATGTGTCCCTAAAATGTTTGAATGGCGTAGCTTAAAAAATGTAGGCGTGCATAGGGATCAGTTACACACAGACTCACAGATTGACTTTTATACAGAGAGATTATTATATAATATTATGTTATTTTTTTTTTTTTTTTTTTTTTAATCATCTCACCCCAAGCAAGGCATTCCACTGCCACTATTGCGCATGGGGCTACATAGGGGAAGGTAAAGAGAAGGAGTGGATAGACATAGGGAATGTCAGGAGAAAGGTGATAGATGAGTAAGGATAGCGAGGATGAGTGTCGGGCAGATGGGAAGAGTGTTTGATAGAATGGGAGCAGGTTAGTGTGTTAGGAGGTGTCTATTGACCTTACATTTAAACTCCTGGAGATTGTAGCCGTCGGGGAAGCAATCGTTTGGAAGAGAATTCCACAGTCGGGAAGTGCGAGGAAAGAAACTGTTGGAGTAGAAGTTATAATATTATAATATAGTATCATATTAAGCTCTACGGCTATATCGTGTTGAATGCACCGGTTTCCGTCCGATCCGAAGTTAAGCAACATCGAGCCTGGTCAGTACAAAAATGGGTGACTATTTGGGAATACCAGGTGTTGTAAACGTAAGGACCAAGAATGGTCCACCGGTCCTCCAGGTTTGGGGGTTGAGTGCAGGGCTAACAACCCTGCCCCGTAAAAAACAATTTGTAACAGCAACAAAACGTTGCTGCACTATGCACAAAACGTTGCTGCACAATTAGGTGTGATGATAATAATATTTGGCATACAACTTCACACAAATAATTGGCGTCATTTGTGCGAAGTATATGCTTATAAAAAAAAGAAGTCTCCTTTTTTTTTGCAATGATGTAAAAAATGAATATATTAAGAATGTAGTGATCAAAGAGGACTCCATTTGCCTGAGCAGAACTTTCACCAGCGGAATACGAAGGTAATTTTACTGGTTTGTTATTATTTTTGTGGCATGGCATGTTGTAGACATGAATGTTCGAACTAGTGGAACTAAAGAATGCAGTTTTGCCTAAAAAGTTTCTATGGAAAATGCGATAAAATAGCGATAGGCTAGCGAGGTTTCCTTTGTAGAAACGAGGTTGCATTTTGGACTCTATAAAGACTAGAAATAGAAGACTCAGTAGCCCCTACCCATATGTAGTAGCCGTTTTCCCTTTTTGGCCTCATCTGAGTCTTGTAAAAGTAGAGGATAGAAGAAAGTGTCAGATACTTGCTGGGACGTTACAAGGAACTAACCATGTCTCAGACATATACAGCGATAGGAGGTACAAGTTTCAATTGAGGCCCTACAGTATTTACATTATTCAGACTACTGTCCTCATCTTTATTACAATTTGTACGACATTTTGGCCGTTGTACGCTCCGGCCTTCGTCAGGTACTATGAATTTCGAACCAAACCCTTTATTACAATCACTGGGTTATATGATCTTCATACCATGCGTAGTAATGCCTCGATTTGAAGTCATGTGTTATCTGCCTTTAACCCTGCAATTTGTTCACCACTGCTGTAGCCTGGTATTGAACTCACAACTCTTTTATGTAAATAGTTTTCTCTAGTAATTTTGGGTGTTAATGGTTTTCTCTCATATACCCCTGTGTTTGTAACAAAGGGTTCGGTTCGAAATTCCTAGCACCTGAAGAAGGCCGGAGCGTACCACGGTCGGAGCGTACCACAGACAAAACGTTGTACGAATGGAAACAAAGATGAGGACAATAGTCCGAATTTTGTAAATTCTGTAAATACTGCCTCATATCAGAAAGATAGACAAATAGAATGATCTATTATTAAAAGTCATCTTGTGAAAGATGAGGACAATAGTCCAAATAATGTAGATACTGTAAATACTACCTCATCTCAAAAATATACACAAGTACTTGAGGTTCTAGTTTCATACTCTATGCCCTTTTATAATATCTAAATTACAGCAAATTCTCTTCAGTAAAACAACTCTCCAGGTATTGAACTCACAAATCTTTGGATGAAGGCATTGGATTGCTCCAAAGAACGCTTTTATCCCCAACGGCATATACCTGAGTGAATAAAAGCTTCAGATGAAGTAATCCAGTGACTTCACACAAAGAGTTGTGAGTTCAATACTTGGCCAGAGACGAGGTGGACAAGAACTTGAGTTAATTTACTAAAAGTGAAATAAGTAAAGCTGACATATAGAGTAGATGTGCGTTGTGGTACAGTGGATATCGGCTCGGAACGGGGAGCCGAGTTCGAATTCCAGCTGAATCCATTGTATTCACTTACGCGCAAATATCCTTGGGAAAGGTATTAATCCGTCCCTTCCTTCCAGTTATGGGTTAAATAACAGGACAGATTGGGTTCTATAGCCTTGGTCGGCAACCAGTCTACCGCAGAAAGCAATGGCAACCTACTGCGGGATAAGCTTCTGCCCAGTCAGTCATGTCTCTTTCGAGACATGATCGCCCAAGCGTGTATCGCGTATGGCACTTAACGCACTGACTGACATATAGAGAAAAGGTATGAAAAAGGTATGAATTGATCAATCTGAACGAAGTAAAGGATTCAGTTCGAAATTTTAACTTATATGACCTGACGAAGGCCGGAACGTGCAACGGTCGAAACATCGTGAATGTGTAGTTAAAGACAACAGTTCGAACAATGTAAATAAATAGTGTAAAATACGAAATAGTTGATGTTATCATGACCGATTGATTATCATAGTGTTTTTATATTTAAATCTTGCTTTTCTTTAAAAGATAGTAGGTTGTTTTTATTTCGAAGTATTTTTCGTTTAATAAGACATCATATGATGTGTTTTTGCTGCCTGTTCGAATTGTAATGTTTTTTGTTTTATCGCAGTTCTTTTGCTGCTGTTTTTAATGTTTTTAATGTTAACGGTGAATATTTTTTTTCTTTGCTTTATCGGTCGTTTTTCGTTCAATTTTGAGATGTGAGAATTTGGGGTTTACTTGTATTAATTATAAGTGTGTAGAATTTGAAGCTTTACCATTGCATTTAAATTTTCATTTATATAGAAATTGATTCATACTCTGTAGAAATCAGTCAGTTAAGTGCCATACGTGATACACGCTTGGGCGATCATGTCTCGAAAGAGACATTACTGACTGGGCAGAAGATTATCCCGCAGTAGGTTGCCATTGCTTTCTGCGGTAGACTGGTTGCCGACCAAGGCTATAGAACCCAGTCTGTTCTGCTATTTAACCCTTAACTGGAAGGAAGGGACGGATTAATACCTTTCCCAAGGGTATTTGCGCGAAAGTGAATACAACTGTGGATTCAACTGGAATTCGAACTTCGGCTCCCCAGTTTCTCGTTCCGAGCCGATATCCACTGTACCACAACGCACATCCTCTGTAGAAATAAGATTCTAAAAAAATTCTTTTTCGTTCGGTTAGTCAGTGATCGGAGTTATTTGTAGCGGCTCGGATTGAGGAATTAGATAGCGATCTTCATATTTCAGTCAAGTCGATATGTATAAATTTCATTACTCTACCCTTCTTTCTTCTTTTATGTGCCACGTCCTTTCAGGACGTAGGCGATCATGGCTTTCCCCATCTCCCTACACCTGGTGGTTCTACCCAAACCTCGCTCTGCCATCCAATAGCTCAAGCCCATTAATCAAAATATAAATGTAGAGAATCTAGCATGGCCACAAAATGAGGGATCAGTTTATATGTTGATTATAATATAGATCTGATCCCCGTTTTTATACACACATAATTTCTTATAAACAGTTGACATATATCTTCTTCTATGTACCCTGTGCCTTCTTGACGTAGGCAATTATGGCTTTCCATATCGCCCTGTCCCTGGTGGCTCTTAGCACGCCTTCTCCTGTTACACCACGCAACCCTTCAAATACGTTATTCGCTGTTTTCACCTGTCACTTTTCCCTCTATCTGGCCTGTTAGTATCAGGTCCTCCAAGCCCTCCTTCCTCATTGCATGTCCCAGGAACGTTAGCTGTCTCTTCCTGATGTTCAGTATTAATTTCCTTTTAGTTTCCATCTTTTCCAAAACCTCATCGTTGCTCACATGCTTGGTCCACGATATCCGCAGCATCCTTCTGTAGAACCACATTTCAGCTGCTTCAAGTTTTCCCTTAATCTTCGAAGACATTGTCCAACATTCACTACCATATTGAAGAACCGACATCACATAGCAATCCAGGATTCACCTCTTTGTTTCTAGTAAAATTGTCCTGTTTCTTAATACATTACTCAACTTCTGGAATACTTCTTTCGCCATGCCAATTCGCCTTCGGATTTCAGTGTCACACTTTCCGTCTTCTGTTAGAACACTTCCTAGATATTTAAATTTCTGTACCTGCTTAATTTTAGAGTCCCTCGCATGTAATTGGCATTTTGGGCTGCCCTTTTTACTGATGACCATGCATTCGGTTTTCTTGCAGTTTATTTGTAGTCCTTTCTTTTTACTCTCTTCAGCTACCTTCTCTAAGATGTTTTGTAGTTTTTTTCTGTGTCTGCTATCAGCACTGTATCATCTCCGTAACTTATATTGTTTAAATTATGGCCTCCGATGACGATAACTTCTAGGGTTCCTAGAATAGTCTCGCTGTATAAGCTGAATAGATCCGGTGAAAAGATCCATCCTTGTCTTACGCCCCTTTCAATCTTTGTATAATCGCTGAATTCGTTACCTGTCCGTACGCAGGCAGTTTGCTACCACTACAGATTCTTGATTACTCTTAGGTCTTTCCCAAATATGCCGAGTCTGCTGGGCATCTCCATCAATTCTTTGTGAAATATTTTGTCAAACGCCTTTGCATAATCAATAAAACATAAGTACAAGTCCTTCTTCATTTGTATTGCCCTTTCATAGAGTATCCTAATCATAAGTATGGCGTTCCTTGTTCCAGTATCGTTGACGAAACCACACTGTTTTCGTCCTATCTCTAGCCTGATTCTGCTTCTCGCTCAGGATTCGCACGATCAGTTTTGCTCCGTTGCTCACAGATGGTTCTCTGAAGTTCCCACTCGTTTGCTTCTGGATTCTTAGGCAGCGCTCTGAAGATCGACTATTTTTTTTAATCATATGACCTCGAGCAAGGCGGTAACGCCACTGATGTGCAGGGGCTACGTAAGAGTGAAAAGATTGGAAGAGAGAAAGCCGGAAACCACATCTTAAACAAGGAACAAGGGATGAGCCTCTTCACCTGTTCAATAGACGTGGGTGGAGTATAAACCGGGCCATAGTTTAGTCTATCTACTCCAATTGAAAAAAAAAATAAAATAAAAAAGTGAAGAGTGAAAAGATTGGAAGAGAGAAAGCCGGAAACCACATCTTAAACAGGGAATAAGGGATGGGCCTCTTCACCTGTTCAATAGACGTGGGTGGAGTATAAACCGGGCGATAGTTTAGTCTATCTACTCCAATTGGAAAAAAAAATAAAAAGAGAAGAGTGAAAAGATTGGAAGAGAGAAAGCCGGAAAAAATAAGAAAAGAAAAGAGTGAACGAACAGTTAGGTTGTGGAGGGGGGAGCGGTAGAGGAAGAAGAGATAGCTAATCGATCTTAGAAGTGAGAGACGAAAGCACATGAAAGCGTGATCCAGGGATTCGAGAGATGTTACCCTGGCTGGAGGTAGGTGTTCGTTGATATAAACACCAAGCCCATGCATATGGACATTGGAGTCCTTCCTGTAGAGGGGAAGATAACCAGGAACGAAAAACTCAGCTCAGAATGAAGAGGCGTTGCCACCATGCTCAATAACTGCAAAGAGCTTCCAGCCGAACTAACGCTAAACCCGAATTAGAAGGAAAGTGAACCGGAAACACCTTCCTAAATAAGAAACAAGATAATCACCTCTACTCCCGTTCAAAAGAAGTGGGGAGAGTGTAGAACCGGGTGATAGTGGGTACTATCTACTCCAGTAAAAAAAAAAAGATTAAGTTTTAACTTAGTTAAAGTCGAAACGGAATTTAAACGCCAAAATCAAGAGCAAACAGTCCTGATGCCAGTAATTAAAAACTTCAAATTCAAAAGAAAATTAAGGCTAAAAATTACAAATTTAAACAGAAATTAAGAACAATTAAAACGACGAAAATTTAAAAAAATAGCAACATGCCGGATTACACCACTATTATAAATTTCATTTATTCTCTCCTGGATAAATTTAAATAGAAGAACGTATTTGGTGTTGTAGCATTAGTTGGTAACCGATTTAGAAGGAAAATTAAAAATTCATACCAAACTTGAGAAATTCTACAACCAGCTACGTTGAGGAACGGACATCTCTAGGAAATATTCTAGAAGGTAACTTTAACCCTAGATCTACCTCGCGTTGCTGTCCCTGTTCAAAATGGAATAATGATAAAAAATACAATTTTGTGTGTCCATTGTTGAACCAATATTGACAATTTTCACGCACTTCTTTTACGGGATTAAAGTTGTCCTTAAGAATCCTCGTCGCCAAGTTGTTGTCGCCTGGTTAAGGGCCAGAAATAAATACACCAAGACTGAATAAAGTTAAACTAATATATTAACAAAGAACAGTTGTACAAACAAATCCTGTATTGGATTTTGTAGAGAATCTCAAGGTGAATAGTAAGAACACTCTACCAGTAATGGCTACAGAATTTAATACACGGATAAATGACAGATTTATAAATGTGCAAGATGCAAGTTACAATTATTTACTAAACATAGAAAACTGTGGAGAGCCATGAACTCTCATATCCTGTCATTGAGTAAAAAAGTCTAAGACATACTTGGCTGTAGATGTTCTAAAATTTAATTCGTAATATTCCTGATGAAATGTTCGGAAGCCATTTTGTGTACCTGCTGATTGCAGATACCAATATGATAATATTGCATTTTTTTTGTTTGTTTGTTTCTTATTTTATTAATTTTCGGTCACTTTTGCCGTACCCTTCAGCCATTTTCCCAGATATTTCTTTGATTGTGTTTCGGTAGCTGATGCTTTATTTTACTTGTCTCATTGTTTCTTTCGAATCATTCTTTATTCACGAAAATAGAATATCTTTCGAAGAAACAAATTTTATTTATTTATTTATTATTTTTTTTTTTTTTTGCTGGTTTTGTATTGTTTTTTCCTCCTTCATTCTTATATTTATTTCATAAGATTTTCATTTTCGTCTACTTGTTTTTATGGTCTTTTCTTTATCGATTTATCATTTTTTTCAGAATTATATTTCTAAGTATTATATTTAGATTATCACGTGATTTTGACGTTTTTTTTTATTTTATTCATTTTTAGTGTTTTTTACCCTGTGTCAATTTTTCTTTGTTCATTCTTCCCTTACTTTCTTTTTAAAATAATTACGTTTTTTTCTTTTGCCATGCTTTCTTTATTTCCTTTTGACACTTTTTATCAACTCCTTTCTTTCTTTTCCTTCCAGATGATAAAGTCTAAACTATATTTTTCTAATATTTCTTTCTTTCTTTCTTTCTTTCTTTCTTTCTTTCTTTCTTTCTTTCTTTCTTTCCGCCTGCCTGCATGTGTCTGTTTCTTTCTATCATGAATTCTACGTATATTTTTCATTCTTTTTTTATCCAAATTTTTATGTTTTATTTATTTTTTTAATTTTTTCTTTATTCGTTCATTTCATTCTTTCGTTCTTTCCTTTCCGGTTGATGGAATTTTATCGTTCATTTTCCGAATTTCTTTCTTTCTTTCTTTCTTTCTTTCTTTCTTTCTTTCTAGCTGAATTCATGTCTATGTTTTTTCTTCTTCCATTAATTATATTTTAAATGTAATTTTTTTTTACCCTAATCTTCATGTTTTATCTAAACAAATTTATTTTTTCTTTCATTCTTTTTTCTTTGTTCATTCTTTCCTTTTTTAATTATCTTTCTTTCTTTCTTTCTTTCTTTTCCTTCCGGTTGATGGAGTCTTGTTGTTCTTTTTCGATTGATTTTCTTTCTAACTTTCTTTTTTTTTTCTTTTGTTCTTTCTTTCTGCCTGCCTGCCTGCATGTTTGTCAGTTTTATTCTACCATTAATTTTTAATTAACATTTAGTTTTGCTTTCTTTTGTTACCCAAGTAACATGAAGTTTTGTTTAAACCATTTTCTTTTATTGATTTCTTTCTCTCTTTCTTTTTTCTTCTTTCACTTTTCTTTCTTTCGTTCGTTTTTTCTTTGTTTTATTCTTTATTTCTTTTCTTTAGTTTTTCTTTCTTTCCTTTTGGTAGATGGAGTGTTATTGGTTCTTTTCCCAATTGGCCTTCTTTCTCTCTTTCTTTCTTTCTTTCTTTCTTTCTTTCTTTCTTTCTTTCTTTCTTTCTTTCTTTCTTTCTTTCAACTCTCCATTATTTCATTTATTCCATTCTTTACTGTCTGTATCCGTTGTTATGGGATTTCTCATATGAATGTATATATATATATATATATATATATATATATATATATATATGAAAATATAGATATATTGCAGATAACATTCCTAGCGAATACCAACATATGAGGTTGAAATTTGATTCGGTCAATAAATAAGTCAGTTAAAACATCTCTGAAATTGTGAAATACCAGTGATGGCTGCAAAACAGATTTAAAGAAACACGAGAAAGATATAAGTTTTTTTGTTTTTTTTTAATGGTAAGTCAGAGAATTCTGAATCCCAGCGCCGACGTTATTGAGAAAAGAAACGGAAAATTTGATCTGGAAAAAGAAAACAAAAAAATGAAACATAAAATCTATTAATAATTAAAAAAACAAACCACACACACACACACACACATATATGTGTGTGTGTGTGTGTGTGTGTGTGTGTGTGTGTGTGTGTGTGTGTGTGTGTGTGTGTATTTATTATTGCCATGAACGTTTTATTCAGTGGATACACGTGTTTCTGCGTCTATGCACTGTAATAAACTATTTGGTTTGGTCAATTACAAAAAAAGAAATCCTCAATTATTCTATTAAGTAATGTATATCTGTTGTTGCAAACCTCTCAAGAAAATATCTGATAACATTATATTCATACCGATATAATATAAGCAATGTCTATTTACGCAGACTTGCCATCAGAATATGAGGTTTATATTTATAAAATATAACCTTGATTAATTAATTACCATGAGTGGATCCGTTTCTTTGGCATCTTCATAAGAATGAAACATCTGCTCAATCAGTCATATGCCATCGGTCAGAACAAGTGGTACACCGATAGGGCAACGTCTGATTTAAGTGTTTTCAAGTAGGTTTTCACCCGTTTTGCAACATGTGACCTAACGTTGACTTCTTGCAAAATCGCCTTGTCGTGTCGCTGCTCGTATGTATATTTTTTTCAATGCTCATCTCAACGCATTTGTAGTCGGTAGCGATCTCCCGTGATGATATTGGTCAGTTTGAGAAGCTTATAATAAATTACTCCAAATAGATGCCACCAAAGAATCTTCGAACTATGGATATTGGGGTTTGCTTTCAATTTTGATGCATGGCCGGGCATACCCAACGATCTTCTACGCTTAGGGTTATCGTAGTGTATACGCTTTTCATTGCCGGCCACGAATACGATGCAAAAAACCAAACCTTCTTTTTCTGTCGTTGAAACAGTTGTTCACACGTGATAAAACGTCGTTTGACGTCTTTCGACCTCAACTTGAACGGCAGGCAATGTCGCTGCTTTTGAATCATTCTCCAGGCTTTCAAACTTTTCAATATTGCGTGATCAACTTCTTATAATTTTACAAGATTAAATTCTGTTTGACAGAAGTTTCATGAAGTAATGCCTGTAATTCTTCGTCTTCAATTCTTTTCGGTTAGCCAATGCGTTCTTCATCTTCAACCTCAAAGTCATTATTTATGAAGCATATAAGCCAATCTCTGCATGTCGTTCACAAGAGAGCATTGTTGCCGTTTTCCTTTCCAGAATTATGCATGCATTTTTATGCCTATATATATATATATATATATATATATATATATATATATATAAAACTTTAATCCAAAAGGAAAAGCAGGAAGGTAAATCTCAAAGTACCTGGCCATTTCTACATAAAATCCCTAAGAGAAATTTCACGTATCTTCGACAAATTTTTTATGTCAAAATAAACACAGATACATTACCGGCGGAAGTTAAAAAAATATACTTCACAGAAAAATTGAATGGGTGTGATGAATAATTTGGCCATTTCTGCGTGAAGTCCCTATGCCCATTCCTACATGTAATCCCTAAAATATCTGCAAGAAATCCCTAAAATTTCTACATGAAATCTTAGGGATGGCCATACAACTAATTTGAACATCGAAATTTATTTTATTTTATACATACATACATACATACATATATATATATACATATATAAATGAATAAGGAACTAAGAAAATATTTGTAATGTTCAAAACATTAATTTCAAAGAGTGCTCTATATAAAAATATAGAGCAATGAATATATATTATAAATTATAATTTAGAACATGTACAAACTACAATATCCTACAAAATTATACAGTTTGTTCCGAAATGGAAAGAACACTGTCTCATCAGGTATGGTTAATAATGATGATAATAGTTAATAAGAATTAATTAATAATTATTACCATGATTATTAAGTACCTAACGAGAAATTCTTCCTTCAATGTCGAAACAAAATGTACAATTTTATATTAGATTGTAATTTTTACACGTTCTAAAGTAGAATTTATATATATATATATATATATATATATATATATATATATATATATATATGCGTTCGGAACGAATTTATTTGAGATTTATGCATTCACTTACGCACAAATACCCTTGGGAAAAGTATTAATACGGCTCTTCTCTCTAGTTATGGATTAAATAATACAACAGATTGGATTTTATAGCCTTGGCTGGTAACCAGTCTACCGTAGAAAGCAATGGCAACCTACTGCAGGAGAAGCTTCTGCCCAGTCAGTCATATCTCTTTCGAGACATGTTCGATCAAAGCGTGTATCACGTATGACATTCAACTGACTGATATATATATATATATATATATATATATATATATATTGGAAAAAATTTAGATATTCTACAAATTCATGGGTAATACGTATTTCACCGCTGATCTTACTGCTCGTCAGACCCAAATTATACAACAGTTAATCTTGAATTATATATATATATATATATATATATATATATATATATATATATAACATAAGTATGTTATAATATCGTTACAAAAGAAGCTATTTTGTTTCGAAACTTCTTGTGTCTTATCAAGGGATGAAGCTGATTGTGAAATGAAGAGTTCTAAAATGTTCAAAATTAGCCAAACCCTATAAGTTGAAAAGACATTGTAACGCAGTATGTGATGATCAATGTAAATACAAGTAATTTCTAATATACATGACAACAAAACATAAAAACAATTTATTGGTGCATGAATGCTAATGTTTGATTGAAATAGAGCTCACTAAAATTGAAAGTGTGACACAGAGATCAGAAGGCGAATTGGCATGGCGAAGGAAACATTCCAGAAGTTGTGTAAATTATTTAGAAACAGGACAATTTCGTTAGAAAGAAGAGAGTACTGGATTACAATGTGATGTCAGTTCTTCAATATGGCAGTGAATGCTGGACAATATCATCAAAGATGAAGGAAAAACTTGAAGCAACTGAAATGTGGTCCTACAGAAGGATGCTGTATATAAAGTGGGGATCAATTCCATATTACAATCAATATAAAAACTGATCCTTCACTTTGTGGGCACATCAGTTTCTATACATTTATATTCCTGAGATCCAAAAGCACAAAGATGCATTCCAAGATCTGAGTAGAGTATTAAGAAACAGGATAATTTCGCTAGAAACAAAGAAGAGAGTACTGGAATGCGATGTGATGTCGGTTCTTTAATATGAAAGTGAATGTTGGACAATATCATCAAAGATGAAGGAAAAACTTGAAGCAGCTTAAATGTGGTTCTACAGAAGGATGCTGCGGATATCATTGACCGAGCATGTGAGCGATGATGAGGCTTTGATAAGAATGGAAACAAAAAGAAATTAATACTGAGCACCAGGAAGAGACAACTAAAGTTCCTGGGACATGCAATGAGGAAATAGGGCTTGGAGAACCTGATACTAACAAGCCAGGTAGAGGAAAAATTTGACAGGTGAAAGTAGCGGATAACATATTTGAAGGACCTGATCAGGCGGATGACGGAACGAGGTTTGCATGGTGCAATAGGAGAAAGCGTGCTAAGGGCCACCAGGTATAGGGAGACGTGGAAAGCCATGGTCGTCTACGTTCTGAAAGGACATGGCACATACAGAGAAGAAGATTTATTAACTGACTATTAATTTCACTTTAAAATACAAAAAAATACAATTAAAATCATTTATTACGAATTAATGTTAGAAATAACGAATTTTAAATACTAAATTAAATATGCATGAGGTTTCGATTAGTCTAAAATTATTTAAATATGAAATGGGGAAGATATATATTCACATATATACGCGTACATATACATATACATACACACAATTTTTAAAACTGGTATTTTTTGTGACATGTCAATTTATATGTTAAGTTCAGGACCAATGTATGAAATTTCTGTGTACGCTGCATATATTAGATACATACACTCACTGACACACAGACACACTCATATATATATATATATATATATATATATATATATACTGCCGTATTATGATTACCATTTGATGCTAATTCATATATATACGAGGATCATTCAATAAATAAGGTGAATCTTTCGGCATAAGAACTTCTAATACAGATAGTAGCTTACTTTTTATTTCAACGTAGTCTTCCAGCAGTGTCACACAATTTTCCCATCTGTGCACAAGATTCCGTATTCTCTCAGCGTAAAAATATTTGGACTGATGTCTCAACCAATCACTCACAGCACTCATGACGTCATCGTCACTTTCAATTTTCATGCATCTTGTGAACGCTTTCAAGGGACCAAACAGGTAAAAGTCTTAAGGGCCAAAGTCTGGGCTGTAAGAGGGATGAGGGAGTAGTTCCCAGTCCAGCTCGTTGATAGTCTGCACCGTTTGGACTGCTGTGTGAGGCCGTGCACTGTCTTGATGCAAGACGACTCCATGCAAGGTCACGTTGGACAATTTTGCGTGCTGTCCCAACAGATAGGCTCAAAGTCTTTGTAGTGTCATCCACTGTCACCCTTCTGTCAGATTAAATGAGGTCATTGACTGATTCGATCACCTCAGGAGACCTCACTTCTGTTGTCCTCCCAGGCCTGTCTTCATCCTCAACACTGCTTTGTCCTTCTTTAAACAATTTAGCCCACTTGTAGTCATTGTTTTTGGCTAAAACATGTGGCACCATACACAGTTGACATTCTCCTATGAATTTCAACTGGTTTGCGCCCTTCAGCAACCCAAAACTTGATAACTGACTTCTGTTCAATCCTGGAGCATGCTTCTTGGTCGGTTATCTTTGTTAATCTCCAAAACTCTAAAAGTTTTTTTATCCATTTGCAAAAAAACATTAAATCCCTTTGAAAAAGAATTAAAAATATATATATATAAGAATTGCCCTCAAACATTCATTAGAATCCGACAGAATAAAGAATTAATAGGTAGCATTTATAAATAAGTCGACTTCACGTGCATTTGACTTCTAAAGTAGCGTCCGTGAGTGGAATTTACGTTTTTACGTCAAAACCGATGGTGGCAGTTGACTAGAGGTTAGATTCTTTAAGAATGTATGTAATAAACTTTGGCGATGCAAAACTATTTTTGTTGTTGAGAAGATTTTTATCAGGATCTCCTTCAAGTATTTTCGACATAACAAGTATGTACTTTTTTCATTGGCTTGACACACACACACAGACGCACACACACACACACACAGACGCACACACACAGACACACAGACACACACACACACACACATACACACATACATACACACACACACACACACATATATATATATATATATATATATATATATATAATATCAGGCATTGAATGCGTCTGTTAATACAATTGTACTTGATGCAATATGACAAAAGCTATTAACTATAAATATTTATTTAAATTTTGTAACGGTTAGTCTTAGGTTAAGTTACCACCTGGAAATTGAGTCATGTTACTGGGTAGTAAATATATATATATATATATATATGTGTGTGAAATATATATATATATTTACGCTCTCACACCTTGATTGAGCACTCTGGAAAAATAGTAGACTTTGATAAACAGTAGCTACTCTGGCATGCACGCATCGATCATTCAGGGAAATGAATTAGAGCGATCTAGCTATTGGGCGCGTATAATGATATGCGCTAAAAAGTCTGCTTACTTCCACCAACTGACGCCATTTCGGTCGGGTTTCAATCCCGAGTAAGAAAGCAATCGGAGTCTAACCGTACTGATGAGCTGTGATACGGCGAAACGGATCTGTCTGCGGATGACAATATATATATATATATATATATGTGTGTGTGTGTGTGTGTGTGTGTGTGTGTGTATAAGGTTTTCTTTTTTCATCTCTTTCCTGTTTTCTATGAGCAAAGGTCAAGAGAAAGCAGAAAGGAGAGTTTTGGTCAAGAATGGATACATCAAAGTTAATACCATATCGTGAGAATCAGCAAAAAGAAAAAAAGAAAAAGAAAAGTAGGTCGGCACTTTGACTGTTAGGGAGGAAAAAAGAGGAAAAAAGGAAAATATGTATTCCCTAAAAATATCAAAAAAAACTGAATCATTATTCTGATCATTTAAAAAGAACGCATAAATTTTATATCTTCTGACCAAGGCACATATACCGAATGTTTTTGTATTTAAACGTAACTCATTTTCACAACCAACATCCAACATTGCCTGATGACGAGAGAGAAATCTCGAAACATTCACATTTCTGTGTCGCAATGTACTTTTAATTCATAATGACATATATATATATATATATAAAATGTCGAAATCTAAATATTTTTACGGTAATGGTCTTAGTGAAAAAAATATTAGTAATTATGTTATAACCAGTGGATTCAAACATTTCTTATTTCTTATGTGTATTTGCACGTAAGTGAATATAATTAAATTGACTGGAAGAGAACTTGGCTATCCAATTAAAAAAATTTAGTGCCATTATATATTCCATCAATCGCACTTTGAAGCTGTATTTGACATTGTTTTTGGATGTGGTTGTCCATGTAGGTACTGTCTAGAATCGCCTTTGCTTAACTTTAGTGATCATACAGGGTCAGTCTTTTAATTTTATGTGGCCATGAATCGATTGTCTTGATTTTGTGAAATTATTTAAAAAATACACGAGAACTACCGCACCGTTACTCTCTTGTCATTATTCATTTTCTGACTTAGCACTAGCACTAAAAATCTTGTAAAATCCTGGTTGCGCATATATTAAAAAAAGACGAAGATGCAGTCAATTGCAAGATATATACATTTATTTAGATGTAATACTTTCAGTTCCTTCCTAGTGAAATAATTTTTTATTTTATTTTTAAAAATGACACCATCAGGCTGATCTATCTCTCATCGTCTATAGAGTTCTATCACTTACTGTTTATGTTAAGCACGTAGGCGTCTCAAATGATTTGTCACTATACTGTCCTTTCCATATTCTGGCCTACCATTTTGTTACAGAAACACAGAAAGTAGGTTAGGTTGGGTCAAATTTTCCACATGATATTTTCTCTTTATGCTCACCTTAAAATTTAAGTAGCTCCTTGTAAGTAAATGTGTATGTTTTAAATAATTCAATAGGAAAGAGATAATGTCACTAAGATGGAAGAGTCTACTGAGAAATACACAGGAGAATCTGTAATGTGATCGATACCGACTTGGCAGACCGGCTACAGTCACTCGCTCACCGGCGTTACGTGGCTCTCCTGTGCCTCTTCTATACATACTTTCACGGCTTCTGCTCCGATGAACTTAGATCACTGGTGCCTCCCAGGTATGAATTTGCACGAGATACTAGATTAGCTACTAGGTCCCACCCTTTTACCTTGAAATAGATAAGATGTAACCGCAGTTTATACTCCAACAGCTTTTTTCCTCGCACTTCTCGCCTGTGGAATTCCCTTCCATACACTTGCTTCCCTGACAGCTACAATCTCCAAGAGTTTAAATGTAAGGTCAATAGACACCTCCTAGCACACTAACTCGCATTTATTCTCGCAAACACCCTTCCCATCTACCCAACCCACATCCTCGCTATCTTTACCCATCTATCACCCTCCTTCTGACATTTCCTATATCTAGCCACTCTTTCCAATCACTTTCCCCTATGCGCAATAGTGGCAAATAAAATGCCTTGCTTGGAGAGAAATGATTAAAAAAAAATAAGGCATTACGACAAAGCGGAAACCTAAGCCTCAACATGAAATAATGAATAGACTTCTATTCTTTTTCAAAATACAGCAGAGGTGTGCGAACCTTAAGAAAAGTGAATCTATCTACTGTTGAGGAAAATATAATTAAAATAAATAGCAAATAAAATTTCCTTTTCGGTGGAGATTTTAGAAGAATAGAGTTGAAGTAGATTTTAGAAGAAACCGTCAAACAATCATCAGCAGAAAACAATGGATAATCGTCTACTCGGAATATGAAGGGGTGTGTCCTGCCATTTTCCAATAAACTTAGACATTCATCATATGTTACGTGCATGGTATCGTCGACACATTTTACTAGAACCACATCTCTGCGTTACTTCTCATATGTGAAGAAATTTTCCAGGAAATATTGGGATATTTGTCTATATTTATGATATGAGCTATTCTAATTATTTACATTATTCTAAGAGTTAAGTTAGAAACTAACCAAAGTCAATATAAACTGGGCTATGTGTTCTTAAGGATATAGATGTTTGTTAGTCCCTGACTTGACCCTTAGTGTTATGAGTTCAATACCAGGCTACAGCAATGTTGAACATACCGCGAGGTTTTAAAAATACCAGGTTGGGAAGCTGGTGTGGGATATCCTTCTCTCAATGAGGGTGAATGGGCTTCTCTTAAGCCGTGGTAGGCCACCCATCTAGTGATAGTGTCACGATAAAAACACCCTTGCATCTCGGCCGAGGCCGCAGAATGATGATGATGAGTGTTGAACAAGTAACTTGCACGGTTAGAGGGAGATAACTCATCACTTCCAATCAAGGCTTTACGCAAGGAATGAGAATGATATACCACAGTGATTGTAATAAATGGCTCGGTTCGAAATTCCTAGCCCCTGAAAAAGGCTGGAGAGTACAACGGCCAAAACGTCTTACAAACTGCAACAAAGATGAGGAAAACTCTCAGAACAATGTAAATAGTGTAAATATTTATGAGTGTGTAGGAACATTGATATCACAACATTTCAGAAATCTTAGCTTTGTTTTTTTAACGATTTTTTTCTCTTAATACGTTATTTAGCTCTTGAAAGCCATATTTAGCTAATTAAACGTGTCCACAGATTTATCACATTTTCTCTCGTCTGCTATATTATCTCATGGCTAAATAAATCTGTACTTGCTTGATTCTGACACCTTGTCTTCTGTATAGAAACATTTTCGCAATTCAATTATTAAATTTGGCTTTGTAAGAATATATATTATATAAGACGAAACCGCATCAAACCCAAAAGACTAGCGCATTATATAGCGAGCGAAGATCTTTACCAAATAACAAGACTACATAGCATGAACGGTTCCAACTGTAGCAACAACTAATAAAAAAAACGTATATTTAGAGGTGAACTTAATGATAAATGTAAGTTCTTAATTTTCCACATTATCTAAAAGAAAATGATTGAAAGAAAACTCCTAGCACTGCTTGCGAGAGTGATAATATTTAGTGAACTTGATACACTGATTCATAGAAACTTCTTTTAATAAAATGAATAATTTTCAATAAAATGGATTTATAAATTCTTTTCATTAATTAAAAGAATTTATAAATTCAACAAAGAAAGCCAAGTATTTCCTGCATGGAAACGGATAATTTGGCATAATCATTATTATTAGCTTATCTAGGAGTTCCTGCACATTTCTTCTTGTATACACCAAGTAATAGAATTAAAGATAACAGAAAGTCGATTCCCAGTGCATGGCCAGGAATTTTTTCCGACTGAAACAATCCTGCACATATATAAATCTACCATCCGCCCATGCATTGAATACTGCTGCCATATCTGGTCGGGTGATCCTGCTATTCACCTACGAAATTTTTCCTTGACAAAATCCAACGGAGAATCTGTAATACAATAGATCCCGACTTGGCAGCTCAGATACAGTCACTTTCTCAATGGCGCAATGTGGCTTGCCTGTGTCTCTTCTACAAATACTTTCACGGCTTCTGCTCCGATGAACTTAGCTCACTGGTACCCGCGATATATAAAATTATTTGAGCCACAAGATTAGCAACTTTTTACTTTTACTGTGAAACCAATAAATTGTAAACGCTAATTCTACTCCAGCGGCTTCTCGCACTTCTCGCCTGTGGAATTCCCTTCCATTTACTTGCTTTCCCGACAGCTATAATCTCCAAGAATTTAAATGTAAAGTCAAATGGTCATCTCATATCTCACTAACCTGCATCCTCTCTCTTATGCTTCTTTCTCTGTCCACTTCACTCTCGACAGTATTCTCATTTTTCTCTTACCCACTTCCTGACACCCCCTATAACCTGTCACTCTTTCTCATAACAATAGTAAATTTTAATGCTTCTAAAACGAAGCTACTATCAATTAACCATCATCGACAATCTCACCTACCTCCCATTAGCATGGACCAGGCTTGCTTCCCAGAGAGGAAAACACAACACCTCCTTGGTCTCACACTCTCAGCGGACCTCAAATGGTATGACTATATCGAATCCATTGCTAAATCCGCTGCTATGAAAGTCAGTTCTCTGTGTAGGGCCCGGAAGTTTTTTTCCGTCTAAATCTATCCTGCACATTTATAAATCTACCATCCGCCCGTGCATTGAATACTGCTGCCATATCTGGTCGGGTGCCCCTGCTATTCTCCTCGGGCTTCTCGATAAGGTTCAGAGGAGGGTCTGTAATGTGATAGATACCGACTTGGCAGACCGCCTGCAATCTCTCTCCCACCGGCGCGACGTGGCTTCCCTGTGTCTCTTCTATAAATACTTTCACGGCTTCTGCTTCGATGAACTTAGATCACTAGTGCCCCCTAAACACGGATTTGCACGATATACTAGATTAGCAACTAGAACCCACCCTTTTACAGTGAAGCCGATAAAATGCAACAGCAACTTCTACTCCAACAGTTTCTTTCCTCGCACTTCCCGACTGTGGAATTCTCTTCAACACGATTGTTTCCCCGACGGCTACAATCTCCAGGAGTTTAAATGTAAGGTCAATAGACACCTCCTTACACACTAATCTGCTCCCATTCTATCAAACACTCTTCCCATCTGCCCAACCCTCATCCTCTGTATCCTTACTCATCTGTCACCTTCCTCCTGACATTCCCTATGTCTAACCACCCCTTCTCTTTACCTTCCACTATGTAGCCCCATGCGCAATAGTGGCAGTGGAATGCCTTGCTTGGGGTGAAATGATTAAAACAAAAATCCTTCTATGTAACCCCCTGCAAAACAGTGGCAAATAAAATAACTTGGTTGGGGCGATATGATTATTAAAAAAAAGATGAACAGTAGGGGTAGAAAGCATTCTTCGAGCATGATGTATATATATCTTCCGATTTATGGGACGTATATGTATATATATCTACCGATATATGGGACGTATATGTATATATATCTTCCGATATATAAGACGCAAGAAATATTCTAAAGGTCGAAAGATAGACGAATAGATGAAGATAAGTTATTATGGCGGGAAAGAATGATAGCAGTAACCAGCAAGAAATGAAGTCGACAGCGTCTTTCATGGGTAGAAACATAATAGAGACGAGAAAAATGGCGGGAAAGAAACGGTGGGAGAATTAGAAAATTTACCTGTTTTCAGATAATGTAAAACTTACAGCATTCTTTATCGTAGATGAAAAACAAAAATATGGTGCTTCACTCAGAACTGAGGAAAAAAACGGAAATATTTATAAACTGATACATAATTTTATATGTTCGGAAAAAAGTTCTGTTGTGTTACCAATAATCTCTGTTCCAGAAATTTTTCTTTATACTGATCATTTTCTTTACGGGCAGTTCGATGCATTACAAGAACGTTTTGAAATATTGCATTGATTTATGGGCTATCTATCTATCTATCTATCTATCTATATATATATATATATATATATATATATATATATATATATATATATGTGTGTGTAAGTGCGTGTAAGTAGAAAAATAAAAATAAAATAATAAACAATAAAAAAGAACTAGATGAACCATAAAAAACACTTCTAAAACATAAAGTCGAAATAAAATAAATCACACACACACCCACGACACACACACACACACACACACACACACACACACGCAGACATGCACACGAAATTGAAAGCACCGTTAAAGCAATAAAAACCATCAACTGACCGATGAAGAGACTTGTAGATAAGGAAGGCGCCTAAAAGATAATTTTAATGTACTAATGGGGGAACCCCAAACCAAAATCATTTTAAATTGGGGTAAGCACTTGATTCATTCATCTATTTATTTATTTATTTATTTATCTGTTTATCCATTTATACACGTGCTGATGTGAGAAAACACAGACTATTCAACACGCTAACATTTGATTTTTTTATCTTATTTTATTTTACTGATTTGATTTATTTTTCTTTAGCGAAATATATAATCTCTTATGTGTTGGTCAAAAGAGGAAAGACTTAAAGCGAAAGACATGTGTTTCTATAAACAAGGACTGAACATAATATGAACAGAATACGAACAATATAAAGAAACTGCTTCTAACAAACAGAAAGACAATAGAGCAATAGAAAGGTTACATCACCGAAACGCTTAGAATTTACAAACACTTCTCCGAGACGCCTTAGGCGAATTCAACAAAAACCGGGTAACTTGTAGATCAAGACCCGAATTTCGAAGTACCATAAAATGTTTTAAGTCAATATATGTGTTTTTGTCAAAAATCAACCAGGACAAAAATAATTTCGGGTGGTATTTTGCGCACTCTTATGCATTTCTCCACTTAAAATCAACAAAAAATTGTGTCACTGTCAGATCAAGGCCTGCTACCCTTTTATGTGAACAAAAATCAAACATTTCAGTTGACACACCAAGGTGCAGCAATACCTTTTAAAATTTCCAATAGTGTATAGATAAAGCAGTTTTTTGTTGTATTCACTATTTTTGTTTAAAGACATCTCATTGTTAAATCTTATCTTCCACCTGCATACATATATATATATGTATATATATATATACAAATTATAATTTATAACATGTAAAAATTATTATCCACCAACAAAGTGTAAATTTAGTTAAATGTGTCTACCAAATTCCCGACACATTCATGAATCATCTCTATCCCCAACCCATCCCCTCTTTTCAAAATGCTAACAGACAATTTACAAGACTTATCCCCATTTCACTAACCCCACCTACATCCTCTGGTATCATGACTGAGACTAAGAATCCCAGTCATCGTCTTAAAGAAATGTGCCACTGAACTCTCGTCTGTCTTATCCAAACTCTACAACAACTTACTCAGAGGACTTATTTAGCCTTCAAAATTCAGTTTATGACGAAAAAAACTTATTTGATATCGATACCAGGAAATCAAAATTTGACTTAAATCCATTCATTTTTCTTTCAGGCTACGCTTTCGCTTTAACTGGAAATAACTATTGCTTTTTAGTCTTTCGTGCCAATGTCCAAAGAGTTTGAGCTCCAGGACCATAGATTAGTTTTAAAGCTTTAATTACACCCGAGCAACGCCGGGCTATACTGCTAGTTAATAGCTAAATCTACTGCTAAGATGCTCGAGTCCCTGTGTCGGGACAGAAAGTTCATCTCTTCTGAATCCATCACATACATCCGTGCATTGAATACTGCTGTCATATCAGGTCGGGTGACCCTGCTGTTGAACTTGGCGTTCTCGACAAAATCCGAAAAGAATCTGCAAGGTTGTTGATTCTGACATGACGGCTTGATTCCAGTCTTTCATTCGCGCCGACGAGATTTGGCTTCCCTGTCTCTTTTACAAATACTTACATAGAGTCTTCTTCGACAAGCTTAGCTCCTTTGTGCCCTTCCCTACTCGAATTTACTCGAGCTACTAGACTGGTAATGAAAGTCGTATTGAACGGGAAGTCTTACAAATCCTATCATACGAACGCGGGTGTCCCTCAAGGCCCTATTCTAGGTTCTACGCTTTGTCTGATCTTCATCTTCCTGTCTCATCAGTTCCCAAGTAGGCATCTATGCAGATGACACCACCATTTAATCTCCTCTCAATAGCTGAGTCCCTCAAGGCTCTATTCTAGGTCCTACGCATTTTCTGATCTTCATCTTCCTGATGTAATCAGTTCCCAAGTAGACATCTATGCAGATGACACCGCTATTTTCTCCAGTGACAATAGTTGGGTCCCTCAAGGCCCTATTCTAGGTTCTTCGCTTTTTCTGATCTTCATCTTCCTGATGTAATCAGTTCCCAGGTAGGCATCTATGCAGATGATACCGATATTTACTCCCGTCTCAATAGTTGAGTCCATCAAGGTCCCACTTCTTTTACTGTGAAAACAATCAACTGTAACCACAACTTCTTCTCCCTCAGCTTCTTTTCTTGCACTTCCGACAATAGAACTCCCATCCGTATTCTAGTTTCCCTGATAGCTACAATCTCTAAGAGTTTAAATGCAACGTAAACTGTTATCTCTTATCCCCTTGATTCCCAACCTTCTTCTCACTTTGTACTTTGCTCTCTTTACACCAATGTACCCGTCCTTCTCTTACTCATTCTCCGACACATACTATGACCTGTTCCTCTCTCTCTTCACTCCCCTATTGTATACCCTCCTGCGTACCAGTGGCAGTTTTTCCGTGCCTGAGGTGAGAGAAATAAAAAAAAAAATAAATAAAAATAGACAAACATTGCAATTCTTATTACTTTTTAACTTATACTCCTTTCAGTATTTTGCTGAACATAAAAAACACAAACCTATCAGGGAATTTAAAATGTCAGAAACCCAGGTGCCTAATTTGTAAACATTTGGTAAAAGACACAATATTCTCTGTACCCAACACCAAAATCAAATTGTAGCCACCACGCCTCACTTGTGACAGCGAACACATTATATACTTCCTCTTGTGTTCAATATGTCACAATAGTGGATATATTGGCGAATCCGGTAATAGCTTTAGATTTCGCTTCAATAATCACAAACTTAATATACGCCAAAATAATCAATATTCCCCAGTAGGAGCACATTTCAATCAACCGGGTCACACCTTAGAAAATTGCAAATGTTTACTAATAGACTCCAATTTTAGTTCTACATACGCACGCAGAAAGAAAGAAAAATACTGAATTTTAAAATTAAATACTCACAAGCTAGGATTAAATAGGGATTTAGGTGCTTTGAATCTTTACAAATACTTCAATAATTAAACGTTTTTAGATACATTTAAAAATATTTTTAAACTTTTTTAGATACAATTAAAAAAATGTTTTATCTAAAACAAATTTACAAGCATTATTAAACATAGGTTTACGTTTACAAACACAATTTTTTTAAAAATCTGTCGCTTTCAATGTCACTTGATGAAAAAACAAAAACTCTCTCCACAAACGCGTCACGTGATGTAAACAAACTCTTCGTTGACGCTCTCGCGAAATCTCACGAAATACGTTACTAATTCAAATTTTAAAATTATTTGTTTCTGATGAAGGACCTAGGACGGTCTGAAATATAAAATATAATAGTAGAAATAAACAAATACTGTCAAAAAACACATTTTCAAACTCAAAACGTTTTAATATTCTTTCCTATATATATATATATATATATATATATATATATGTTTCACATTAATAAGCTTCTTCAGAGATTTTTAAAGACGAATGATTTAAATAACTTCTTTAAAATTTAATAAGTTTTTTCAAAGATTAAAAGAATATATCTTAAAAACACTCCAGAGAGGCAGTATGTTGACGTATGATTTAATTGGTCAGATACGTATCATTTGTAATATTTTAAATGTAGAGGAAAAATTACGTCTGTTCAAGTGTATGTGTCACGTGTAACAAAATACTAGATGTCTATTATGAAAACACGCACACTTAATCAGACGTCAGTTTTTCCTTTACATTTCAAATATTCATTCATTGCTTTATTACACGTGACACTTATCTGACCATTAAAATCGTACCTCAACATACTGCCTCAACATACTCTCCATGTAGATTGTTCTTTTTTTAATTAAAAAAGCTTTTAAATCATTCGCCTTTAAAAGATTACTGAATAAGCTTTTCAAAGTGAAACAGGTTATATTAAAGAAATTTTTCTACCTGTTCTTTACTAATTCTAGTCATCTTGTCGGGTTTCAATCGATATATTCAACTCAAGAATTATTTTATTTTATTTTCTATGAGTCATTAAAATAAAGTCTTAAATTACCCCTGTCCTAACACATTTGCACACTACCGGTAGTGTGCAAAAGTATTAGAACAGTGGGGATTTTCCTACAAACCTTACAGAAATTCGAATACAGGATGAAAAGCGAAACCTTTTAAGAATTATATCATTAAAAAGGAAGAGGAAGGAACGCTTCGGAATTTGAATTGGCCCCCCACAACCCCCGGATCTCAATGCTATTGAACATCTATGAGATATTTTGGATTAAAAAATGCTAAATCTAATGTTACTTCGCAAGACAAACTTTGGGAACAAATACAAGCTGCTTAGCAGGAGATACCATTAGATACATTGGAGATGCTTGTGATAGATTGAAGGCCGTGATCAAAGCAAAAGGCTATTATACTAAATATCAAATTTATTTTGTAACAAGTATTTTTTTCGTTTAAAGCATGTGTTGAGTAAATCAAATAAATCTACTTTAATGAATGTTTTTTTATTTTCTGTCAATATGCTTATAAAAGATGAAATAGCTCTTGTTCTTATAATTTTGCACAGTACTGTATATATATATATATATATATATATATATATAATATTAACTATAGTAATAACAATACCAATAGTAACCGACCTAACACTGCCGAAACTCTATAAATTAAATCGTCATGAACAAAAAGTCAAGCACTCGTAAGAAAGAAAAAAACACGAAAACGAAAACCTTGACACTAAAGCCCTCAATACGTAGAAAAAAAAGTAGTGCAAACAAAGACAGAAAATCTAAGCAAGAGCCAACAACCTACCACGGTTTCGCCCAATGGCTCGTCAGAAAAATTGCCAATTTCCTGACGAGCCGTTGGGTGAAATCGTGGTAGGTTGTTGGCTCTTGCTTAGATTTTCTGTATATATATATATATATATATAGTTTCTCAGTTATTTTAGAAAATTTACATTAATTTAGGTTAAAGACAAATAACTCATGAAGCAAAAGCATTATTTGAATAGTAATTGAGAAAAATAATCTTTAGACATCTTGACGCATATATTTAAGGAATGAGCCGTTAGTATTGATAATTGCTTCAAAACGAGGTCTGAAATTTTGATGTGCCCGAATAAAATGTCCAAAATCTATTTTGGACATTTTGCTATATATGGCTGACTACAGACATTTTATAGTGTTATTACAGTGTAAATTGTCTTATCTCTCAAGTGCACATCTTGTTGATTCGGGTCGGGTGACCTAGTAGGATTTATGTTTAAGGTGATGTGATCGTGAAAATTGGAACCAATCCATTCTTGAGTCGTCATGGCCTTATAAAATGACACAAAATCGTGTAGATAGATCTATTGTTTTTCATTACTTTCTATCCAAGATATAACAACCCTTACCAATGGAGTAGATAGACTAAACTATCGCCCGGTTCACACTCCACCCACGTCTATTGAACAGGTGTAGAGGCTCATCCCTTGTTCCCTGTTTAGGTTGTGGTTTCCGGCTTTCTCTTTTCCAATCTATTCATTCTTACGTAGCCCCCTGCACATCAGTGGCGTTACCGCCTTGCTCGGGGTGATATTAAAAAAAATCTTATAGTCAGAAGTATTGATCTTCACACCTGAGAAAAGATGTGAGGAGTGACATTTACTTTCTATTCGTTGCCGACAATTCCCAGAACCATCACACTTGCCGTAAGTTTTTCTGATCGAAAGTCCCCTATTCCATCGGTTGACATTTTGATCTTAACAAGGATGTTTGTCATTAGAAAAAAAACAAAAAAACAAAGCATTCCAAGCACAATAAGTTTAATTTGCTCAAAAATGGCTTTACACGGATTAGACTTGGGCAATATCATCGAAGATGAAGGAAAAACTTGAAGTAGCGGAAATGTGGTTCTACAGAAGGATGTTGCGGATATTATGGACTGAGTATGTCATCAATGATAAGGTGTTGGAAAGAACGGCAATGAAAAGAAAATTAATAGTGATCATCGGGAAGAGACAACTGAAGTTCCTGGGACATTCAATGAGGAAGGGGGCTTGGAGAACCTGGTACTGACAGGCCAGCTAGAGTGAAAATATTGAGATAAATTTCAGATAATTTCAGATATGTTGAAGGGTATAGAATATTTTATGGTTGCGAAAATCAGTCATTTCATTACGTTGGTTCAATAAGTTAGTTCTGGAGAATGTTATTATATAGTTTTTTTTTCTTGTAAGCAACAAAAACATATTTCATGTGAAAATGTACATGTTCTAGCTTTTAACCGTAGGAGTTTTATTTGCATCTTTCAACTGCCAGTAGTATTTAGAGAGAGAAGTAGAATTGTTATAAGCTGTCTTATTGAAAGTTAAGTTATGCTGGTAAAACCGAGACTTAAATTTTTTCTTAGTACATCTGATATAATATTTGGTAACATTAGAATTTTCAGTAGTTTGGATAGTAACTTGGTATACAATGAAATATGTAAGTCATTTATTTTGCATAGGACATACGTTAATGTTATGTCATCTGCAGGAACTTTTGTTTTTCTTATGATTTATGGTATGTTTGTTATAATTAAAAACATAATGTTGTTTTAGGATTTTATTTTTATTTTTGTTATTATTATATGAAGATTATCTGTGCAGCTATAAATATGATTTCATGTATATTTATTAAAGATTTTGCTAAGTGCATGATTAGTTGGGAAATGTTTTTCAACTAGATAAACTAATTTTTTGCCTATTTTTTACTAACAATATATACATACATTAGACATCCACACACAAACCTATTTCAAAGCTCATCAGTTTGGCTAGACATATCCGCACGATTTGGTGTCAGTCGGAGTCGCTACCCACTAAGCTATAGGCGTATAGAATCAGGGAATGGAAATTTTAACGTGCTGTATACAAGCAGTGTATATACACACGCCGGTCACTGAAAGAACTCAATTCATCCCTGTAAAGTAATGCATATATAGCAGAAGTGGAAACTGTTTTTAAAATTTCTTCTCTAGAAAGCTCCATCGTAATGAGAGCATAATATATATATATATATATATATATATATATATATATATATATATATATCTTTTGAGCTATATTAAGTAATTTATTGCCTAATTTTTTTACTAACAATTTGTTTAAATGGTGATGTGTCCCAAATTATTTTACTTTTTCGATTATGTTTGGTATTTTTAACATCCTTGTTATTGTAGCTGGTGTTTTTCTAGAACTGTATTATAGTAAGGATTATGTTGTACACATCTCTCCCATAAATCTATCTATCTATCTATCTTTATTCATCTGTCTATTCATATCTATTTCAGTTTATTCATTATCTATCTATCTATCTATCTATCTATCTATCTATCTATCTATCTATCTAAGTCTTTTCATCTGTCTATTATAGTAATGATTATGTCGTACACATCTCTCCCACAAATCTATCTATCTATCTATCTATCTATCTATCTATCTATGTAATAATCAACTTAATCACAGTGAGGCAACACTAATTATGACTGACTAATGGATTTGCGATAGAAATAGAATGTAATCTGAAGGCCGTAAATTATTTGGATGTAACCTTGGATCTAACTACAGGCAATATTGCCCCTTACACCAAAAACACTTATATCCCTATTTATGTGGATAGACAGTCTAATCACCCAAAACATATATTAAATGGTATCCACAAAAGCATAGCGTATAGGCTATCCTCTAATTCATCTAATATTGAGACTTTTGATAGACATAAAAAGATATATCAAACTGCTTTACTTAAAAGTGGTTATAAAGGCAATCTTCAGTTTATTAAACCTAACACTGCTAAAAATAAGAACAGAAGTAGGAGGATAACGTGGTTCGACCCTCTTTTTAATAAGGAGGTAAGAACTAAAATTTATAAAATTTTATTCTCCTTAATTGATAAAAATTTTAGTAAAAGCAGCTGCCTTAATAAGATCTTTAATAGAAACACTATTAAATTAAGTTTTTCCTGCTTACCTAATATAGGCAAAATAATAAGCGGCATTAACAAAAGTAAAGTGAAAAGACCTAAAAATACAAGTTCTAAAAACAAGTGTAATTGTAGATTGAAAACTGATTGTCCCATAAATGGTAATTGCCAGCCGTCTTGTGTAGTATATGGTGTTAAAGTCTATACAGACGAAAATGACCCAAAACCGAAAACTTATATTTAGGCTACACATGACATATTTAAACGTAGGTTTTATAATCATAAAAATTTTTTTAGGTAAGAAAAATATAGCCACAGTACTGCGTTAGCCTCGCATGTATGGAAAGTTAAAATATAATTAAAAAAGATCCTATTCTTAAATGGGAGATATTAAAAAATGTTCGAACTGCAAATTAGGTAATAAGTTCTGCAAATTATGCGGGGAAGAAAAATTAGCCATAGCGTTGTTCGAACCCGCGCGGAACTTGCTAAATTCTAAAACAGAATAAATGTAAATACGTAAAAATTGCTTACTCAAATAGTTTTTTTTTTGTAATAAAGATTGTTTTACCTTTCTTGATTTGGTTTCTTTTTCACTTGAGTTATATATATTTGCTGATTTAATCTTAGTTGTTAGCCTCATTCTCTGAAGACCGCGTTTGACCGTGTTGTTTTTCGGCTGGAACTACATTTCAGACTTACCTGAGTGCAAAACAGGGCTTCTTTTTGACTTGAGTTGGAATTTTTTCTTTTGTTTATATTATTTGATATTTGGTTGTTTTAATTTTCGTTTTTCGTTTCAGTCGCCATATTATTTTCTTTTTTTCGTTAAGTCTTACGTTTTTGACCCCTCTTATTTTTTTTTTGTTTAATTGTTAATTTTTATCACCTACCAAAAAAAAAAAAGGAAAAAAAAAGAGTGAACGTTTGTTTTAAAGAAAAAGAAAAAGACACTACTAGTTGACCGTATTATTTTAATTTTTCCCGTTTGATTTTTTTTCTCGGTCCCAGGCCGACTTTTTATTTTTCGTTAACCGTTTTTTTTTTTCAGTTCTTTTTTCCTTTTAGTTTTTAATTTTACTGTATTTCTTGTTTTACTTTTGATTGACTCCACTGTTAATTGTCTATCAACGTTATTTGTGTACGTCGTTAAACGTTAGACTTTATTTTTGTGGACGTACTTTAATTTTCAGTTGTTCGTTTAGCACCTTCTTTTCGTCCAAAGGTTTAATCCTTTGACATTAAATTTCTTGTTTGTGAAAATTATTTTATTTTTTTGCCTTCGGGCGATACGTTAATTTTTCCTGTATTTACAGTTTATATTTGTTTGAGATTTTGTAATTTTTCTGTTTCGTCTTCGGACGGTTGTTTTTTTAAGCCATCGGGCTTAAGTTTTTTTCTTTTGCATTTTATATACGTTGAATTGTTGAGTTGTGCCCCCACCTCTTTGTGGTGGTTTGGCTGTATTCATATTTGTATTTTTCGTTGTTGTTACTTGCTCAATTTATTTTGTATTTTGAAAGCAGTTCCCCAATCCTTACCCCACTCCCCTTCCCATTTCTACTAGTTATTTTTAGTAGAAAATAAAACTAAACGAGTGTAGAGCAGATAAAGACTCCAAGATGGCCGACGGTGGTCGGTCGGTTCGAAGATACCTATTTGGCTCTTCTTCTAAATCCGACCCCCCCTGATAAAAATAAAAGTAAAAATAATATAGACCAAGAAAAGGAGAAAAATAGCCCTGCGGCTAAAAAATCAACTGAAAATGGATCTGACCAGAAGACGGCTGGGGAATCGCCCTCATGCTGGAAGTCCCCGCCGAGTTGTATCATAAACCTAGCGGAGTTCTTGGAGAGGGCCAAGGGTTACGAACACTTTTTAAAGGAAGACGGGCTTTTTGCTAATCCTCAAGATTTGCATAGGTTTGAACATAAAATGGTGTCACTCTTTGTAGTGGACAAGCGGGCACGCAAAATTTGTCGCTCTACAAAAGACACAATGATTCGAACACTGCTGTCCTTGGGGATCAAACCCCAGAGGGTTATTAAAGGCACACGTTACTTCATGTGGGACGTGCTGCTTCTCACATCTGATGATTGTTTGGAAATGGCCAAAAGAGAATTAATTACGAAAGACCTCATACTCCGAACCGAATATGAAGGGCGCCTAAAGACCAGGGTGGCAGTATATAAGGTCCCTCTTCAGATTGTCGGTGAACACTTAGCGGCGTACATTTCGAAGTATGGCCAAATTTTGTCGGTCTCCTCCGACAATCTGAACGGGGGGTGGAGTTTTGACATCATGATCGATAAAGAAGCCTTCGACTCCATCCCCAACTGTTTGGACTTTTGTGGCCGGAATATACCGGTCATTGTGACTGGTAGAAAACCAAAATGCTGGAAGTGTGGCGAGACTGGTCATCTCGTCTCTTTCTGCACAGGGATGAAGGCTCCTGGTCACTGGCGACCAAAATACCCCTCTGGCCGAAAATGCAAAATCCGCGACGCCTGTAATGGGCCTAGCAGCGGCTCGGACCGGTGCGGTCAAACCTCCGGTTTGGGCAAATCCCCCACTCTCCCAGACTCCAACTCCTTCCACAAATGTGGCCCAGCACAAGGATGAGGGTGGGTGGCAAGTCGTTGCTAGGTGCAGAGGGAAGGTCTGAGCAGCGGGGCCTCAGTCTCAAGAAGACCCCAGGACATTAAACACCTACAGTCCCATTCCCGCCATCAGCTCCGAGGGTGACGCCCCAGCGTCCTACGCCGAAAAGGCCAGTGATGCACAACAACTGAATGAGCCTTCATGGGAGAAAATTTTGCTGTTAAAAAATTAAAAGAGGAGCTTCAAAAGAAAAGGTTGGCTAAGGATAAATCAAATGAAACTAAAATGATTTCCACTTCGGTACCGTCAAGTCCTTCCTCTAAAAAGATCATGTCTCCTCCACCTATGACAAGGTCCTTGAACCCCACTCCATCAAAATTAACAGGACTGAGGAGTGCCTCAAAAAAGGTCCCTCCCCATATTACTCCTTCGTCCACTCCCAGTCCTTCTCCTTGCCAAACCCCTAAATCTTCCCCCAAAAAGAATGAGAAGCAACAGAGAAGTCCTTCATCCTCGGACTCAGAAAAAACGTCCAAAAAAAAAAAAAAAAAAACGAAAAGCGAGAATGACATTTAACAAAGGAAAAGATGTCTGCAAAGTCTCCGATGAGCAGGCAGAGAAATCATTGGAGCAGACCAAAAAACTAAAGGAACTTAAAGCTCTATTAAATTTTCGAAAGTTATATGGAAAGGACCTTGAGGACACCACAAACTTCCCTAGGGCGAAAAGGGTGCTAACTGTAGTTAGAGCAGGTCCCGGAACTTCCAAAAGATGATGGAGGAGGCGAACAGCGCCTTCCAATTAGATCCTCTAATGTACTTCTGCAAAGACGATGAAGTGGCAAAGCTGAGACAGTTCTGTGCTGGGAGGCTCCCATTTTTTGTTCACCCCTCCCTGTATAGAGCTATGAAGCTAACATTCCCCCTGGACGTTGGCGGCCTGTCCTATGACGGTTCCATTAAAAGTGAAATGGGTACAGGACCAATGGGACAGGCCGTGGGTGTCCTCTCCCCGGCTTTGTTCAATATGAAAGCGCAACCTTAATCGGTCCGATCATGACACTTTGGTTAGCTAGTCTGAATGCCCGGGGCCTGAGATCGGAGTCTCCGGGTGAATCTGTGCTGTTTGCAGGAGACCCGGTTTTCAACTCACGATCATGAGAAGATACTGTCTAAGGGTTTTCATCTTTTTTTCAGCATGTTTTGATGGACGTTCGAGAGGTGTTTCCTGGCTGGTAAGCAAGTCTTTGGATGCGACGTGTGCCCTTGTTTTCGCAGATCCGGCGGGCAGACTTTGCGTTCTGGATGTTACCATTAAAGGTAAGGCCTTACATTTCATTGGGGTTTATGAGCCGTTTTTGACGTCATCTCGTTCGGTCGTGTTAGAACGCCGTCCTTGATTGGAACGCCATCCTTGACCCCGATTTAGATCGTATAGGTTGCAAAACGGGTACTAACAATCCTGACGTGAGGCCGTTTCGGGACTTTATCGACAAGTTCGATCTTGTCGATAAGTATCGTGCAGGAAATAGTGTGGACTTGGAAAAGTAGTGGCGGCTCGGCTTCGGTGGTGCGTTCTAGTTACCTCGACCGAGTTCTAGTTAAGAGAGTCGACGTAGGGCTCGTAGAATGTCCAAGTTTTCATTCGATAGTTTATTCCGATCATAGGCTCGTCCGGGTAAACTTAGATAAGCCTAAGCCTAGGATGGCTGGTTACTGGAAATTGAACGCATCATTGTTTGATGACAAAGATTTCCAGCACCAGCTGAAACTAATGATTCAGCGGCAGTTGACGGGGCTATCATTGGGAACAGGTAGTGGGATAAACTGAAATCGAAAATTAGGTTTTTTGCTGCTGACTATAGTCGTCGGCTCAATCTAGCTAGTTTGGCAGCGCAAAAGACAGCAGAAGAAAAAGTCGATCTCGTGTTAGTTAAATCCCGTGTTAGTGGGAACGTAGCCGTAGCTAAAGCCGAGCTGGCCTCTCTGCTTATCAGGAAGGACAAAGCTCTGGTAGTTAGGGCTAGGTTAAAAAGAATGTCTTGCGAGGCGACGAATATGGCCGCTGAACTGCGGTCGGAGGAAGTCAGGCAAGCTTCCCAACGACATATCGCGAGCATCACATTGTCGGATAATCGGACCGTGACTACAAACGCGGGCATATGTGAGGCTTTTCGTGATTACTTTCAGGAACTTTTCACCAGGGAGCCCGGTCTGAGCTCTGCTCAGTTCGCCACCTATTTGGCTGACTTGCCCTGCCTTGAGGCTGCTGAAGCGGTTGGGTGCGAGGGTCCCATACCAGAGGATGAAATCTGGGAAGCGCTGAAGCTAGTTGGCCGGGATAAGTCTCCGGGATTAGATGGTCTTCCCTACGAACTGTACTTGAGGCAGTCGCCCGTTCTTGTCCCTCTGCTGGTGCTGATTTTCAACAACTGGATAAAGCAGGGGTCTATACCTCAACGCTTCACCAGGGGTGTTATCAAGTTACTACGCAAGGATAAGAATGGAGGGGATGGCATAGGTAATTTTCGGCCCTTAACTATGTTAAATACAGAGTTAAAGATTTTGGCCATGATCTTAGCCCGCTGTTTGCAGCTTGTCCTGCCTAGTCTGATTGGCTCGGAACAGACTTGTGCCGTGAAAGGCAGGACTATCCAGGACAACCTTCATATGGTACGCTTGATCATCGAGCAAGTCGACAGTGAAGCCGCGCTCATCAATTTAGATCAGTCCAAGGCATTCGATAGGGTTGACCATCGATTTCTGGAGTCTGTTCTTTCAGCCGCTGGTTTCGGGCCGTACTTTCGCTCCTGGATTCGCCTCTTGTATGCAACTCCCGGTGCGTTGGTGGAAGTGAATGGGGTAAAATCGAAGCCTTTCGTATTGTCTCGCTCCATTCGTCAGGGTTGTCCGTTATCGCCTTTGCTTTACGTGCTTGCGTTGGAACCGTTCCTTCGTCAGTTGAAGACGAATTCGGTCCTGCGAGGAATTTCACTACCTGGTGCTACCACCTCGGCCAGGTATTCCGCCTATGCTGACGACGTTTCGGTTCTGGTGTCGAGTAATGCCGAGATTTACGAAGTCGGCAAAGAAATCAGAGGGTACGAAACGGTGACAGGGGCCAAGATCAACCATGATAAGTCTGTTGGCTTGCGGTTGGGTGCGTGGAAGGGAGTTTCTCTTCCCGGACCTTTCCTCTGGACGGACCGATTAAGATACTCGGCATCTTCTTCGGTCCTGATCTCCAGTTGGAGATGAATTGGTCGGCGGTGCAGTAGAAGGCCGAGGCCGCAAATTCATTGTGGTCCCGGAGGAATCTTTCCTTAAAGGGGAGGGCGGAAGTATGTGCCTCGCACATCTACCCCATTCTCCTTTACCATCTTTCTGTGCTGCCTCTCCCGTGTGTCATGCTAATGGATTTAGTGAGGGTGTTGTTCTCCTTTTTGTGGGAGAACAGGTCCCCTAAGGTGTCTCGCGAGATCTGTTACCTGCACCCTTCTGAGGGCGGTCTAGTTATGCCTAGCGTTGAGATTCGTCAACACACGCATCGCATCGCGTTCCTAGATCGAATGTGTCGCCAAACGGATGGGGAGGGCGGCTTCTGGAAGGAAGACGCCCATAAGAACTTTCCATCTCCGAGAAATGTGCACTCGTCTGAAGAAGAGGCCATCCGTTTACCACGTGGCGAGTGTGCCTTCTATCGTGAATGTCGGATAGCTCTGAAACGACTCCAACGGGCGACGGATGGTCTCTTCGACGTCCAGGCGTTGTCGAGTAAGGCATTTTATAAAATTTTATTTCGGGAAGCCGTTCAGGATGACTTGATTGGCGAGCTCGGTCTTACGAAGCAGGAGGCTCGCTCATTATGGCCGTGAGCGCCCGGGTTGAAATGTCTCACTAATGTTGAGGCATCACTCACCTGGCTGGTGATACGTAGGGCCCTCTGGATCGGCAAGAGGCTTTGTTCAGAGGGCTTGGAGAAGTCTCCAAACTGCGTGCGATGTACTGGGGAGGTGGAGTCCTTGCACCACGCCTTCTTTCAGTGCAGAGTCGTAGTACCGCTGTGCAAGTTTGTTGAAGGCATCATGGTTCGCATTCTGCGCGGAAAGTTCTTTGTCCTCGAGGCCAGTTCTGTCTGTAGCAATGTGTTACCGCCACTGACGAAGGCTGAGCACTATGTGCTCTTTTGCTTGCTAGGAGTTATGAGAGTCGTGATATGGAGGACGCGTCAGAAGGAGCTCTATGGGGACGAGAAGTTCACCTCTTCCCAACTAATCTTGTTGTTTAAGCATCAACTTAAAGTCAAGATTAGGACGGAAAGGCGGCGGCTCCCTCCATCAGAGTTTGGCAAAAGGTGGGTACATCTTGCGCGATTGTGCCGAGTGAAAGGAGCTGACCTAGAGTGGCATATCGATGCCGGTTAGGCAAGAGGATTTTGCTCCTAAGATATTGAACTTTAGCACCCCTGCCCTTATGTAGGCTAGTTTAGGCTTGTTTTTGTCTTGAGTTGTCTTTTATAGTTTATTCTTAGCTAGGATTCGATTGCTCATCGGCCCCTTTTATTTCTGTCCCCCATTTTTTTCTTTTAACTCCCCCACTCCCTTCCCTTGTTTAGGTGACCAGATATGTCAGTTCTCTGGTGGGTGCAGGACGCTTTTCGTATTTCGGGTGTGAGTTTCGTATTTGTTTTTGTGTTTGGATATGTGCATACATGAGTGCGTGCTTGGAGGAATAAATGATTTAGATTATTTATAGTCTTGCATCGATTTCCTCCAGTTAATTGATATTTCTATGACATAATAGAATATGTCGGGGGGTTTGTTACTAATACAGTTTTGTTTAGTTTCTAGTATATACTTTGTTTTTTTTTCTTGTAAATATGCATTGGGTTTTTTTATATTGTTATTCCCTTCCCCCCCTACAGACAATCAATGTACATATTGGGTTTTTAGTTAGGACTTCATGGAGACACTGTGGTATTATGGTGTACGAAGAAAGCGTTGTTTTGGTGAAAGGATTACTGGGTCATTGATTGTGACTAGCTAAGTTTAACGTTAAGACAAGAGGAAGACCAGCCTTCCCCCAACCCCGTATTCGGCCTTGTGCCACATTTTTTGTATTTTTAATACAAAAATAAATAATGCCTCTTCCCCTGAAGAACCGATGCGTGAAACCGCGGTAGGTAGTGGCTCACTTCTAGATTTCTTGTATTGTATATATGTATGTATGTATATAGGGGGAGACGCGGAAATATATGTGTGTCACATACTTATTCTACGGAGCGCCCATAGCTCACTGGTAGAATCGCCAACTGATGCCAATTCGGTCTGGTTTCAATCCTGGCTAAAAACAATGAGTAACCGTACGTATAAGCCGCGAAACAGATCTGTCTACAGATGATTATATATATACTACCATAATTATTAGGCCACCCCAGTTTTTTTTAAAGAAAGGATGTATTTCATACTATTTTTAAGTAGATAATTCTAAATGAAAATATAATGGTTCTTTTGTTATTATTATTTACAAAAGTTTACAAGGCAAGGAAGCAAAGATGAACTCGTTCGTATCTACCTAAATTTTTACATTATTTCATTAATGAAACTGCAATATGGGTAACTATTAAGTATCTATAAATTCATTTCATGCACATGTTATTGTGCAATATTAACAAAAGAGCCATTCTATTTTCATTTACAATTATTCAGTTGGCAATAAATAATAGAAAATAGTATGAAATAGATTACTTTTTAAAACACTGGGGTGGCCTAATAATTATCGCCGGTAGTGTATATATATATATATAGCAAATCTACAGGGTGCGATTTGTAAATTGTCTCTAATTGCCTTGTAAAATTTTGCAAAGTAATAACAAAAGAGCCATTCTATTTTCATTTACAATTATTCAGTTGGCAACAAATACTAAAAAATAGTATGAAATATATCATTTTTGTTTAAATCGGTTGGCCTAATAATTATGGCCGCTAGTATATATGTGGATGACTATATATATATATATATATATATATATATATATATAGTTTTATGGTATGCTATATTTAGAGATTAATAATTCAATATCAGGTTTAGTGCGTATGTTGCACATGGCCTGACGATTGCCTTTAGCATAAAGCAGACTGTCATCTCTGAGGATTATATATTGATATTATAAACAATATTTATCATATATATCTATTTGTGTGTGCAGAGACCTATATATACATTTAAATATATATATGTGCGTATGTTTGAATTCATATATATATATTTTAATATACACACGTCTTTCAATTGCAATACAGCAATGCATACAAGTACATGAATAACCATGACATCAATATACGCTTATCTGTGTTTTTCTGTTTCTGTCTATCTAATTTATAATGTATAACGAGGTGATGTAACATATGGAATGCTGGTTGAAAAAAATCTGACGAGTTTACGCGGTTCGATTTACGAGAGAAACTCAATATTTACACGAAACGCATCCAGTAATTTAGTTATGCGCATTTGAAAATGAAGAGAGAAACAAAATAAAGAAGAAGAAGAAGAAAAAGAAGAATTAATTCAAAGATGGCGACGTGATACAAGCGCCTTGCATTCTTTTCACAGAGTGAAAATTACCTATCAATGCGCCAAGGAAAATCTAAGTGCTGCTAATCAACAAAGTGAAGATCCGGCCCGAACCTTACTTAGCCGCCATTCCGCGCCATTTTCACTGGCTTCACAGTAAAAATGAGAGAGAGAGAGAGAGAGTGACAGACAGACAGACAGACAGAAAAATAAAGCGAACAGAATGTGCTCACGACGCAGCAAACCTTTAAATAAAAGAAAAAAAATAGAACATTATATCTAATAAATCCTCCTATATTTCGAATTCCGGTTGAATCCATTGCATTCACTTACGCGCAAATACTCTTCGGAAAGGTACTATTCCTTCCAGTTATGGGTTAAATAACAGGACAGATTGGGTTCTATAGCCTTGGTCGGCAACCAGTCTTCCGCAGAAAGCAATAGCAACCTACTGCGAGATAATCTTCTGCCCAGTCAGTCATGTCTCTTTCGAGAGATGATCGCCCAAGCGTGTATCACGTATGGCACTTAACTGACTGAATATAATAGTTGGAAACATGATTAAGGCCACTAGTGGGCATAAAGTGGGGGATCAGTTTTCTATTGTTATGAAGTAATAAACTTATCCTCCACTAATTACTACTTAATAATATAATACATCTCTTATCCCTATAGCTATCAGTCAAAAAACAGGACAGATTGGGTTCTATAGCCTTGGTTGGCAACCAGTCTACCGCAGAAAGCAATGGCAACCTACCGCGGGGTAATCTTCTGCCCAGTCAGTCATGTCTCTTTCGAGACATGATCGCCCAAGCGTGTATCACGTATGGCACTTAACTGATTGATATTTTATTAGACACGTTGTGACGCACACACACACACACACACACACACACACACACACACACACACACACACACACACATACATGCATACATACATATGTATATATAAAACGACAGATAGATTGACACACAGGGATGCAGAGAGATAACACACTATTTAATTAGGTATACAGACATATCTTAAAAGACTGAGATAGATGTATATTGAGATAGATAAATAGATAGATAGAAATAGACTATGATACATACATACATACATACATACATACATACATACACTACCGGCCGAAAATATTAGGCAACCCCAGTGTCTTAACAAATGATGTATATCGTACTATTCTTTAATATTTATTGGCAAGTAAATAATTGTAAATGAGAAAAGAATGGATCTTTTGTTAATACTGCACAATAACATGTCCATCAAATGGATTTATAAATATTTAATAATTACCTACATTGCAGTTTCATCAATGACAGAATGAAGATTAAATTTAGGGTGATTCAGACGAGTTCATCTTTGCTTCCTTGCCTTACAACATTTTGCAAAGTAATAACAAAAGAACCATCCACCTGGCAATAAATACTAAAAATATTATGAAATACATCACTTTTTTTTTTATTTGGGTAGCCTAATAATTATGGCCGGTAGTATGTATATATATATATATATATATATATAATGGGTAAATTGTCGCTATTTGCCTTGTAAAATTTTGCAAAGTAATAATAACAAAAGAAGCATTCTATTTTAATTTAGAATTATCCACTTGACAATAAATTCTAAAAATCGTATGAAATACATCATTTCTATTAAAAACCTGGGTCCCTAATAATTATGTCAGGTAGTGTATATACATGCATGCGGAGAATGAAATAAATAGATGAACATATAAATGAGTAGTTATTGTCCAGGAAGAAATATATATATATATATATATATATATATATATATATATATATGTGTGTGTGTGTGTGTATATATATATTAATTAATTAAATTAAAAAAGGATTAATTCAATGATGTTGGATGATCATTTCGATATGAAAATCCCCACGGGGGATAACACATCACCTCAACAACAGAAAAATCCTTTCAGAAACTGTTCGAAGAAGAATGTTCTTTAGCTTAGACCTACAGACCTTACTTTTCATTAGCAGAGATAATCTATCTGGTTTTTTATCGCTTCAGTTGCAAACTGAATTGTTGGTCCTGCATACGTCTAACTCGAATGGACAGACTGTCCTGTATTTGTTTGAAAATATTACGTAAAAACTTCGACACAATCATATTTTATAATTTGTACGTTTCTACAGGTTAGAAATTCTTTTTTTCGTAGTCCGGGTCTTTAGGGCCGTTGTCGAATCGTCAAATCTTTCTAATTGTCGGCACTCTACGTTTCTACATATTTTTGGCAAAATACAGCAGGTTGTAATCAACTCGGAACTGGTTAAACATAGGGACTTATTTAAGACGAGCAATATGTCTAGCTTTTTTACATCAACTGCTGATGTATTGGTGAAGGAGTCTATCAAGATTTAGATAAAATCGCATAGTCGTAGACATTTGACAGGGTTTGGCATACGGGTCTTCTTCATAAGTTGAAATGTTATGGCACATTTTACAGGATTTTTTAACAGATTCACCCTTTCTTATGAATGTTTCCTTGAACAACCACTCTTCTACAGTTTCTTGCATCTTGAATAAGTCTTCCAGAACTCTATCCTTGGAACTACACTACCGGCCATAATTATTACACCACCCCAGTTTTTAAAAAAATGATATATTTCATACTATCTTTACTATTTATTGCCAAGTATATAATTCTAAATGAAAATAGAATTGTTCTTTTTTAATACTGCACAATAACATTTGCATCAAAGGAACTGTTCTGGTGTCCACTTTTTGCACGCCCATCCCCACGCTAGTCTCTTCTTCTTCCTGGCTGCCTTGTAAACTTTTGCAAAGTAATAATAACTAAAGAACCATTCTATTTCTAGTTTTCTCTTTTCCAATCCTCTCACTTTTTTTTCAGTTGGAGTAGATAGACTAAACTATCGCCCGGTTCACACTCCACCCACGTCTATTGAACAGGTGAAGTGGCTCATCCCTAATTTCCTGTTTAGGATGCGGTTTCCGGTTTTCTCTTTTCTAATCTTCTCACTTTTTTTTTCAATTGGAGTAGATAGACTAAACTATCGCCCGGTTCACACTCCACACACGTCTATTGAATAGGTGAAGAGGCTCATCCCTTGTTCCCTGTTTAGGATGTGGTTTCCGGCTTTCTCCTTTACAATCTTTTCACTCCTATGTAGACCCAGCATATCAGTGGCGTTACCGCCTTGCTCGGGGTGATATGATTAAAAAAAAAATTAGAATTATCCACTTGCAAATAAATACTAAAAATAGAATGATATACCTCATTATTTAAAAAAAACTGGGGTAGCCTAATAATTATGGCCGGTAGTGTACGTTGTTTCATCAAAGAGCTTCCTGATGGCGTCGGTTTTCAGTCCGGTATATATATGATAATGACAGGACAATTTATTCAGGTCTTATTAGTAAGACGATAAGGTCAAATCCGTAGCTGATCTAACAAATGACCTAGAATCTGTTGTTAACTAGGGCAAGGAATTACTTTCATTTTGACACCGCCAAAACGTAATTGCTGTCTTTAATTTGAGAAACCTTTTTGCCATTCATCAGCATAACTGATGCTAACTTCCTAGGAGTTATTCATTGCCCTTACTCGAAAGAGACATGACTAAGATCTTCCCGCCGTAAGTTGCCATTACATTCTGTTGTAGACTAGTTGCCAGCCAAAGCTATAGAACCCAGTCTGTCCTGTTATTTAACACTTAACTGGAAGAAAGTGACGGATTAATACCTTTCCCAAGGTTATTTTAGGCGTCAGTGAATACAACGAATTCAACTGGAATTCGAACTCGGCTCCTAGATTTCTCGTTCCGAGCCGTTACTTACTGCACCACAACGCACACGAATGACATGTATTTATTTAATTAATATTTAATTTCCTAGCCTAATCAATGATTACACCTTCGCTTGTCTCTAAGATAATCTTAAAACTTGACCCTCACAAAGCGAGCGGTGGTGACGGAATCCCAACCATAGTCTTAAAGAAATGTGCCCCTGAACTCTCCTCTATCCTTTCTAAGCTCTACAACCTCTGCCTATCTGCTTCCTGCTTTCCTGCCTGTTGGAAATCTTCCTCTATAGTTCCTATATTTAAAAACACTGGAGAACCCTCTGACCCTGCAAATTACCGCCCTATCAGCCTTCTTCCGATCTTTGGCAAAGTGTTCGAAGCCATTATCAACACCGAGGTGGTTCAGCATCTCACAGCACACAGGCTCCTCTCGGACAAGCAATATGGTTTCCGCTTCACCAGGTCTACTGCTGATATGCTAACGACCATCACCGAGTACATATACCAGGCACTCGACAGGAATGGCGAAGCTCGAAACGTTGCATTGGATATATCTAAGGCGTTCGACAGAGTTTGGCATGCTGGCCTTCTATGTAAACTACGGAGCTATGGTATAACTGGACATTTGTTTGAACTAATCCAGTCATTCCTCTCTAACCGCACAATGAAAGTGGTATTAAACGGACATGCCTCTCAGAACTACCATACAAACGCAGGTGTCCCCCAAGGCTCCATCTTAGGTCCTACACTCTTCCTGATATATATTAATGATCTCCCTGATTCCATACGATCCCAAATAGGTTTGTACGCCGATGACACCACAGTTTACTCTCGCCTCCAACAAAAATCTGGTGTAGGCGTCAAAGCTAAACTTGCAGCCGAGATTGAAAAAGACCTCCAATCCATATTGGACTGGGGTAAGAAATGGCTAGTAAATTTTAATGCTTCTAAAACGAAGCTACTGTCAATTAACCATCATCGACAATCTCACCTACCTCCCATTAGCATGGACCAGGCTTGCCTCCCAGAGAGTAAAACACTACGCCTCCTTGGTCTCACACTTTCAGCGGACCTCAAATGGAATGACTATATCGAATCCATTGCTAAATCCGCTGCTATGAAAGTCGGTTCTCTGTGTAGGGCCCGGAAGTTTTTTCCGTCTAAATCTATCCTGCACATTTACAAATCTACCATCCGCCCGTGCATTGAATACTGCTGCCATATCTGGTCGGGTGCCCCTGCTTTTCTCCTCGGGCTTCTCGATAAGGTTCAGAGGAGGGTCTGTAATGTGATAGATACCGACTTGGCAGACCGCCTGCAGTCTCTCTCCCACCGGCGAGACGTGGCTTCGCTGTGTCTCTTCTATAAATACTTTCACGGCTTCTGCTCCGATGAACTTAGATCACTGGTGCCCCCTAAATACGAATTTGCACGAGATACTAGATTAGCAACTAGATCCCACCCTTTTACAGTGAAATCGATAAAATGCAGCCGTAACTTCTACTCCAACAGTTTCTTTCCTCGCACTTCCCGACTGTGGAATTCTCTTCCAAACGATTGCTTCCCCGACGGCTACAATCTCCAGGAGTTTAAATGTAAGGTCAATAGACACCTCCTAACACACTAACCTGCTCCCATTCTATCAAACACTCTTCCCATCTGCCCGACACTCATCCTCGCTATCCTTACTCATCTATCACCTTTCTCCTGACATTCCCTATGTCTATCCACTCCTTCTCTTTACCTTCCCCTATGTAGCCCCATGCGCAATAGTGGCAGTGGAATGCCTTGCTTGGGGTGAGATGATTAAAAAAAAAAAAAAAAAATGTTATATACATAACAGAAATCTTACACAGAGAGGAGGCAATATTTCGTCCAATTTGTCAACTAATTTTCATCCATACCTGAAACAAATTTAATGAAAACAAAATTTATGATAGAATCCTTTCTCTATAAAATGCGAAAATATTAATAAAATACATATTTTTCATAGCGCCATCTAATTTAAAGTTACAAACAATCATGGATCTTAACAGATTCATTTTCTCTATCATCTTCATTATCACTTTGTCTTCTTCGAGAATATAAGTTGTCTCCCCTGTCCACACAATTTTGTAAGACAGAGTTATCCTTCTCGGCTGGCTTTTCAGTGAATTCGTGAAAGATGATTCTCGAGTGCTATTTAAACCTTGACTGCAATGCATCTTTATTTATTTATTAATCTTTTTTTCTCTTCACTAAGAAGAGAAGACTCCCACTTTTTTCAGCGAAACTAGTACATCAGTAAACGTATTTCATTATAATTCGAACCCGGCTCGCGATGATGACGGTCTTGATGTTTACACATGCAGAAACACATTATTGCTGTAGACATTTTGAATAAGAAACGTCAATTAATAAGAATAAAATTCCTCTTTTTGAAACTCTGTACGTAAACTATTTGCACATCAAAGCAAATCTAAAGCTGATCGTGAGTCAATCACGTGCTATCAAATGTTTGCCATACCAAAAAAATTCGTTCGGTTTATTAAAGGAAAATGAAATACCAACATTTTTTCCCTCTCCGACGTTTGATCTGGTTATTTTGAATACGTTTGCCGTCTTTCCCGTCATATATAATGTTGACGGTTCTCAAGCAATGACATCTTTTGATCGGTGTTAACCTCGACTGATCTCGCCGATAGTGAAGAACCTTTGTTCAAAAAGTGTTCAACATTAAATGCCGTCTGTATCTGCGCTTTAGGCGGCAATGCATGTTGCAAAAAGTGTCAATATGGTTAAAAGAATCCTATGCCCGAAGGTGTCATGTCACGAATACGTTCACATGTTCTACTTCTTTAGAGAAAGAACGAAAATTTGCACTTATGTTTGCCACAAACCAATCATCCAATCAGAAATTAACAGCCTGCGACGTATGTTTTATATTTTCAAGTATTATTTCTGTGTGAGAGAATGCTATATTGCGAAAACATCTTTTGAAGGATTCATTCAAATACAATTCTTTTGATTTATTTGGAAACAATACTTATTTTCTTCGTACTGCAACCTCTCTTCGACACTGACGCGCTCTCTTTTCGGTATAGTGGAAAAAGTTTTAATTTCTTGGTTTTAGATGAGAATTTTGAATAAATTCCAACATATTTCTGTGAAATGTTTACCTTAAAAAATTATACTTTATAATTAGGATTTCGATATATTGAAAAGAAAAAGACGTCATTTTAACTCCAGAATACTAACCATGGGTATATAGTACCCAGCGCAAATGATACCATTTTAATTAAAATTTAATTAAATTTTCAGTACTTGATTTTCTTACCTAAATAATGTTTTTCAGTTCCTATTAATGTTAACCAAAAGTACAAATTCTGAAGTGCCTTCATGTAAAATATTTCAATTAAAGATTTATATTTAATATTTAATTGATATTTTCAAAATAGGGTATAATATACGCATGGTTAGCAGTGGTTTAAAGTTAATTGATGGTTAGTGTGTCAGGGTTAAAAGCAATACGATCCGATGAATTAATAAAATGTGATTACGGGAAAACATCAGGAAGAAAAGAGAAACCTCAGTGAATCGAGCAAATCCTGACAAATATCAGCAAACTGGGCACAAAGCAATGCAATTTTAAGGCTCAAAGTTCTAGACTCCATACCACAGGACAGTAACCTAGTTGATTATTAGTGCGTTCATTTATGAATCAACTGTTAAAGTGATTTTCAGGTAAATCCTTTTCTGGTTAGTGCAGGCTTTGATTCACTAGAGATAAATATCCGAAGACGAATTGGCATGGCGAAAGAAGCATTCCAGAAGTTGAGTAAAGTATTAAGAAACGAGACAATTTCACTAGAAACAAAGAGGAGAGTACTGGATTGCTATGTGATGTCGGTTATTCAATATGGTAGTGAATGTTGAACAATATCTTCGAAGATGAAGGAAAAATTTGAAGCAACTGAAATGTGGTTCATAAAAAGATGCTGCGAATATCATGAATCGAGCATTTCAGTAATGATGAGGTTTTGCAAAGGATGGAAACGAAAAGGAAATTGATACTGAGCATCAGGAAGAGACAGCTAAAGTTCCTGGGACATGTAATGAGGAAGGAGGGCTTGGAGAACCTGATACTAACAGGCGAGATAGAGGGAAAACGAGACAGAAGAAAGCATCGGATATATTGGAAGGGTATGAGCAGCTGGATGACAGAACGGGGTTTGCGAGATGTAACAGGAGAAAGCGTGCTAAGAGCAACAAGGGATATGGGAGATGTGGAAAGCCATGATCGCCAACGTACTGAAAAGACAAAGCACATAGAAGAAGAAGAAACATTTTATAGGAATCAGTGGAGATTCCTACATTTTATTTAATCACATATAAAGGTGTGAGAATCGAACCCAGTTGACGAACGATAATACACACAAACTTCTTTAACTGAAATGGGGTTCTACAGAAAGATGCTGCGAATATCATGGATCGAGCATGTGAGCAATGATAAGGTTCTAGAAATGATGGAATCAAAAAGGAAATTTATACTGAGCATCAAGAAGAGACTGTTGAAGTTTCTGAGAAACGCAATGAGGAAGGAGGGCTTGAAGAACCTGATACTAACAGGCCAGATAGATGGAAAAAGAGATAGTGAAAATCAACGGATAATATATTTGAAGGACCTAATCAGGTGGATGATGGAACGACGGTTGCATGGTGTAACAGGAGAAAGATTGCTTAGAGCCACCAGGTTTAGGGAGACGTGGAAGCCATGATCGCCTACGTCCTGAAGGGACAGGGCACATAGAAGAAGATATATGCCAACTGTTTATAAGAAATAATAATGTTTGATATAAAGTGGGGGATCAAGTCTATATTATAATCAGTTTATAAACTGATCCCTCATTTTATGACCATGCTAGTTTCGATACATGTGTATTCCAGGGAT
>JBBBDQ010028523.1:0-130000 GCA_037127315.1 Ascarosepion bandense | reverse complement strand
ACCACTTGACTCTAGCCCTTCCCCCACCCTGTATATCCTTCCCTTTCTCTCCCTCCTTGCAACTGTCATTGCACCTGCATTTTTATCTTTCTATTGCTTCATTCTAATTGGTTTGTAATCCTCTTCTCCCTCCTCTAATTAATTTTCTTTCAGTTATGTAACCCCCACCCGCATATCAGTGGCATTTACGCCTTGCCCGGGGTGAAATGATTAAAAAAAAAAATTGTATAAGTAATCTAAAAATAAATGTTATCAATGTTTTACTGTCCGCCTACTTTTGGATCACCCTGTGTGTACATATATATATATATATATATATATATATATATATATATATATATATATATATATAGGGATAACTTTAAACATTAACTGTTGTATGGTTTTGAGTCTGAAGAGCGGCTTATTAACTGCGAAATATGTATTACCCAGTGATTTGTAGAATATCCAAAATATCCCCAAAAATTTTCAATAAATAAAAATTTAACGATTAGGTTTTGAGTTTGTCTCAGTTGGAATTTACCTGACAAAAATATAAAATATTCTACGTTATATATATATATATATATATATATATATATATATATGTGTGTGTGTGTGTGTGTGTGTGTGTGTGTGTGTGTGTGTGTTTATGCTAATGCGCGCGCGATTTAATGATTGTCTTCATGTGGATTTCAGTAGGTGTGTGTTTTATATATGAGTTTGGGTACGAGTGCTGGCGTGTGTCTAGATGTGTCGCGGTATAAAATGTATTTTCTCACCACTTCTCTGATTTTTCTGGGGTTTTTTTTTTGTTCACAGCCGAAATTGATGCCGAGTTGGGAACGGAATAATTTTCGACATTTCATTCCGATTGAACAATTTCGGATCTTGTTCCACTTCCTAGACCCTCACCACTCACCTGACGTGTTGAAAATCGGGTCATCTGTAGAACAACATCCCAAATTAGAATGTCTACTCACCAAAAATTGTAGAGGCAATATAAGTACAACGACTACGACATTTATTTTAGATTCAATACATTAATCTTCATTGGGAATTATGTTTTAGTAATGTAGGCAGTATTGTCGCTGTAATGTCATGTAGTCATAATTGTTCATCCTGTAAGATTATGTATAATTAAGGTTTTTGAGAACGAATTATAATGCCCATTATATCACGCTAAAATATGCTTCCATAACTATATGATAACAGAAGATGAAAAAATGGACTTCATACAGAAAACAAAACGTCCAACACAGCCCCTGTCGAAATGTGTCAGCAATACTGTTCAGAATAAAATAGTAACAAACCTCAAAGAATCAAAATGCTTTTTGTGCTGCTTTTACAGAATAAAGAAAAGAAGATTTTGTCATTAAAGATTTTACTGGAATTAAGAAAAGAATATTTCGTCATTGAATGAGGTCAGTGACCTCATGCAAAATAGCTTCTCGTAACCAATCGTGGGTAAAGTATCACAGAATGGAACTGATTGCATAGAAAATATGCTAATCGATTTTTATAGTCCCCACAATAGAAAACCTGTAAAGAACCCACAAAACTGAATTTTCCCTAGCAGTATGATTTTTTTATTTGATTGAATTTTCCCTTTTTTTCTATCACACATTCAAAATTTGTATTAATTTTTTTAAATAATATATATATATATATATATATATATATAATTTTTTTGTTTAAACATGATTTTTAATGGATACTCGATTTCGAGGAGATATTCTATTCTTTAGTGTTTATTTTTTAATGATAAACTATATTTATATTTATATATATCTACCGGCCTAAAAGAAAAAAAAATGTTAAGAAAAAAAAATGTGTCCCTAGCCAGAATGCCCTCGGGAGGATGTATATTTTCCTATATAAGTTGTGACAGTGTTTGTGTAAATTGTTACAAGAGATTGTTTGTGAGGAAAACTAGCTTGGTGTACGATATTTAATGATGTCCAATCAAACCCAACTTCACATTCGGCCTCGTGCAACAAATATTATTACAACAAGGAGTTTTTGTGAGGAGACTGCGTGCATGCACATGAGGATTTGAACTTTTGGAACTTTTAATGTACGAATACTTAATTTTCTAGAAGGAAAATACTAATTCTATACCTCTGCAATCGTTTAGCCATATTTCAACTCGGAAAAAGCTATGTAAGTAAATCTACTCAAAAAAATTTGGACTGGAACCGGATGCTGCTGCATGTCAAATTTGCCCCAAATGTGTTGTTCTTCATTCATTTGGTCTTTTTCGCTACAGCCAAAAAAATCGTGTATCGTGTGGTTTGGGCACAGGCGTGTACTCTATAGAGTTCACTCAGATTTTACTACTAAAAAAGTTACCGAACTTTGACCAAACAGGGGGCTTCCATTATTTCGCGAGATACCACCCACGTCTATTGAACAGGTGTAGAGGCTCATCCCTTGTTCCCTGTTTAGGATGTGGTTTCCGGCTTTCTCTTTTCCAATCTTTTCACTCTTACATAGCCCCCTGCACACCAGTGGCCTTACCGCCTTGCCCGGGGTGATATGATTAAAAAAAAATACCAATCACATAATTTCTGGTCCAATCAGACTTTTTGAAGTAATATCATTCTTCAGGGGGTACCCAGATATTGTGAAATTGAATTGTGCTTAACTAATGACGATAATTAAAATTATAGCAATGCCTGTTATAGATAGATTAGAGGTTTTGAGGAGCGTAAAACCACCTCTCCATTGCTGTTATTCCCAGGTCCACCCTTACTGAAAGTTGTAGCCCCTGTTAGGGTCCCAGCTTTGGGCAAATAGTAAAACCCCCAAGCAAAAATGAACAGTACTTTTTTTTATATAATCAAATGACCAGAAATGCACTAAAAAATAAACAATGCAACACTAGAAACATACAAAAGTACATTTTTATAATAAATTTAACAATAATATATTTATGATTGACAAAACTATTTTTCTAAAAACATACTTATCGTCTGAAAGTATAAAATATTGTATAAAATATCTGTTTTTGAAAGCATGAAATTACTAAAAAAAATATTTCGATTTTCGGCATTAAATAACCGGTTGAAATTGTCATGCTGCAAATCAAAATCTTCCAGCCAAAAAAAAAAAAATCATAAAACACGAACACATTCATGACATTTTTCCTCATAATAAACCACAAGTTCTTAAATCAAAATATTCCGAATGATAGTTTCAAAAGAATCTAAACTTATTTATTAAATGGAACTTTGTGTGTGTGTGTATATATGTGTGTGTGTGTGTGTGTGTGTCCGTTATCTATAGACTCCGAAACGGCTGAACCGATTTTCTTGAAAATTTACACAGTTATACTATAACCGTCTGCAAGTGTTCTTAGCTAGGCTTTGTGTCGAGGTACCTCCGATAAATATCGAAAATCGATAATCGGAAAATAGAAGGAGTGGTCCGATTTTAATCAAATTTGATACACTCATAGACAAAGACATAAGAAACGATATTTAGAAGTTTCAAGGTTGAAGTTCTTACAATAGTGCAGAAAATCGATTATTTATATACATATATATACATAAAAGGCAAGATTTTTGTGTGATGTGTCTGTTTTTCTGCCTGCATGTCTCTATTTTTTCAGCCCTTTTATTTTAGTTTTTGCTTCGGGTTTGGCTCTAAGTAGGTATAATTGTAGTTCTTAGTCTCTGCCATGATAAAATTTGCTCAGAGGACTTATTTAGCCTTCAAAATTCAGTTTACAACGAAAAAAACTTATTTGATATCAATACCAGGAAATCAAAATTTGACTTACATCCTTTCATTTTTCTTTCAGTCTACGGTTTCGTTTTGACTGGAAACAACAATTGCTTTTTAGTCTTTCGTGCCAACGTCCAAAGAGTCTGAGCTCCAGGACCATGGATTAGTTTTAAAGGTTTCATTACACCCAAGCAACGCCGGACTCTACTGCTAGTTACATATAAAACACATTTCACAGCCTCTGGCAATTTTGGCAGCACAAACATGTATATGCATAAAATCTGAGTGCTGTCTACCATGTATTCAAATGTTAAAGCAGAATAATATGTATTACATTTTGTTACTTGAGAAGAAGAAAATTAAGACGACAAGAAAAGGATTAAATTTGGGCATTAAGTACCCCATGAAGTGTTGATAAGTTGTTAAAGAAAGAATTCCCCAGTCTTAATATAATATAAACAAAAGCGTTGAAAAATGAGGCGATAATTTTAAGCAAATTTTGCGGAATCTTACAAACCATAAACAATTTTTTAGACTTCTGCTTTTTTAAGCCAAACTTTTTAAACTTATGTTTTATATATTAATTATTGCATCAAATCATGATATATATATGTGTGTGTGTGTGTCTGTGTCTGTGTGTGTGTGTCTGTGTCTGTGTGAAAAGTGTATGTATATAATTATAAATAATATATATATATATGCCATTTGTTATATATTTTATATTATTTATATAATATATATGCGTGGTACTTATTTGAAAGGGCCCAATATCAGTGATAGAGCTGACATATTCATATAGATAAGTGTGAGAGGATTACAAACTCACATCTATCTATCTATCTATCTATCTATCTATCTATCTATCTATCTATCTATCTATCTAGTTATAGCTGTTGGCTAATCTCTTCAAACACGCGACAGAGCTGTGGTTCTATGGCCCTTTTTCTCTAGATCATCTTCTTATTATTATTTTATAAGCTGTGTTTTGTTTTCAGGACGTAGGCGATCATGACCCTCTACTTCTAAATTATTTTACTACAAGAAATTGCATTTAAAAGAATATGGAAGTGAATTCCAAGGGCTAGAAGTGCGAGAAATGAAGCTGATGGAGTAGAATTGTCGTCTGCATTTGGTTGATCTAACAGTGAATGGTTGAAACTCAGTTGCCAGTCTGGTTGCACGAGTAAACACCTGAGGCAGGGGCACCAGTGACTTAAGTTCGTCGGAGCAGAAGTTATGAAAATAATTTTAGAACAGACAGAGGGAAGCCACATCCCGTCGGTAAAAAAGTGGCTGGAGTCGAACCGCCAAGTCAGTACCTTTTCACATTGATTCTTTTTCGGAGCCTGCCGAGAACAGTGAGACAAATAGCAAGGGCACCTGACCATATATGACAGTAGTATTCTATGTACGGAGCATGGTTGATTTGTATATATACAAGATAGATTCAGTCGGAAAAAAACCTCCTGGCGCGACACTTACGGTTACATCAAGCAATTTCTACTGTAAAATGATAAGAGATACAGCCAGTGTTTAAATTTCAAAAGTCATGTACCCTTGAAGAATGTTCATCAGAATAATTACCATGAAAGTATTTATAGAAAACGAACGAGAAAGCTAATTTAGGTCGGAAGAAATGTGTGTGTAGCTAAAATGCCAGGTCAGGACTAATATCATTGCAGATTCTTTGCATTTTATCAAAAATCTTAAAGTATATAGCAGGGACACCAGATCAAATTTGGTAGCAATATTCTGATCATGGATTAATGATAGGAATATGAATACGTAAGATAGATTCGGGTGATAAAATTTTTCTATCTTAAGAACCCAAGGAAGTATATGTGATTGATTTAATATAATCGTTCCATGTCATTGGCAAATGTTAGTGCGGAAAGGTGCACTGAGTCACTGTCCGGGAGGTTAGCATCAGCTAGGCGGATGGAAAATAGTAAGTTTTCTTGGAAGATTAGTTTAGTTTTGGAGGCTTAAGAAATATCAATCTATTTCTTGCCACAGTTAACACCAGGATGTAGATCAGTTTTAAGAACAGCTGCTAATTTCATGTTATCCAACTTCTCAGGCCTACGATCATGACAAGAATAAATTGCCGTGTCGCAAGCATAAATAGTGAGTTGAGAACAGATGCACTTGCCCGTTAATGGGTACATAGACATAGGGGTGTTGTAAAGCATTCGCAAAGAATCTGCCGAATGCACTAATTTTGCAAGATTAATGTCACTGGGTGTATTTTAAAAACGTTATAAAGTTATATTTAGGAGGGAAATATAGGCAATGTAGAAGGATAGATAGAAAAATAGATGGGTAGAATGAAAGAGAGAAAGTGAGTGAGTGAGTGAATAGATAACACAATCAGATTTTTTTAATCATTTCACCCCAAGCAAGGCAGTTTTAGTGTTACTAAGTGGCACCAAGTTCACTGGAGCAGAAGCCGTGAAAGTATTTCTAGAAGAGGCACAGGGAAGCCACGTCTCGCCGTTGAGACAGCGACTGCAGTCGAGCTGCCAAGTCGGTATAGATCACATTACAGATTCTTCGCTGGATTTTGTTAAGAACCCCAAGGTGAATAGCATGGTCACCCGTCCAGATGTGGCAGCAGTATTCAATACACGGGCGGATGGTAGATATAGATAGAGTTGTAGATCAAGTAGATAAAGAAAATTGAAATTAATGTTAAAGCAAGATGATGGAGAGAAATAGACAGACTAAATAATAATAGAGAGCGGAATAGAGAAGGAAAAAGGTGGTATACTGAGAGAGACAAGAGAAAGTGGACAACTGGAGAGAGAACTAGGGGACAGAATGAGAAAGATTGAGAGAGAGAGAGTGATGGTTTAGTTTGTGAGGAAAGAGATATACATAAAGAGATGAGTGTTAGACAGCTATGAAGATCTGAGAAAGAGAAATCAAATGTGAGTAACCACTTAGATAGATAGATAGATAGATAGATAGATAGATAGCAGTAGATTTAAATAAAAAAAACGGATATATATGAACAGATTAGATAGATAGATAGATAGATAGATAGAAAGATAGATAGATAGATAGATAGATAACAGTAAACTTAAATTAAGAAAGGGGTATATATGAATAGACTGAGATAGATAGATAGATAGATAGATAGATAGATAGATAGATAGATAGATAGATGACTGTAGACTTAAATTAATATAGATATAATTATATATATGAACAGAGTGTAATAGACAGATAGATAGATAGATAGATAGATAGATAGATAGATATGGGCAGACTGAAATGCAGATAGATAGATAGATAGATAGATAGATAGATAGATAGATAGATAGATAGATAGATAGATATGGGCAGACTGAAATGCAGATAGATAGATAGATAGATAGATAGATATGGGCAGACTGAAATGCAGATAGATAGATAGATAGATAGATAGATAGATAGATAGATAGATAGATAGATAGATATGGGCAGACTGAAATGCAGATAGATAGATAGATAGATAGATAGATAGATAGATAGATAGATAGATAGATAGATAGATAGGGCAGACTGAAATGCAGATAGATAGATAGATAGATAGATAGATAGATAGATAGATAGATAGATAGATATGGGCAGACTGAAATGCAGATAGATAGATAGATAGATAGATAGATAGATAGATAGATATGGGCAGACTGAAATGCAGATAGATAGATAGATAGATAGATAGATAGATAGATATGGGCAGACTGAAATGCAGATAGATAGATAGATAGATAGATAGATAGATAGATAGATAGGGCAGACTGAAATGCAGATAGATAGATAGATAGATAGATAGATATGGGCAGACTGAAATGCAGATAGATAGATAGATAGATATGGGCAGACTGAAATGCAGATAGATAGATAGATAGATAGATAGATAGATAGATAGATAGATATGGGCAGACTGAAATGCAGATAGATAGATAGATGACCGCAAGATTTCAGGTGTGAAAGAATGGTGCAAATAATCAACAGGAAATGAATGGAAACGGGAAAGTCGGCTAAGCTCGACACAATAGACAGGACAGAAAAAAGCGGGAAATAAACGGCGGAAAATAAACGGAGGGAAATTCACACAAATCATATGTTCCGGATGTTGTACCATTTTCAAAGTTCCTTCCATTACCTTTCCAAACTTTTGTTAAAAAAAAGCCTTTAATTCACTTGGAACTGAATAAAGAATTGATTAAATTTGCTATTGTTGGCGATCAGCATTCTTTGGACATCCTGCAATCATAACGAGATTAGTGCACTGCACAAATATATATATATATATATATATATATATATATATATATATATATAAGAAACATTAAATCAAACACATTATTTCATGGTAAATCGGAAGTGTGGCCTATTTTAGGCGAACCATCATTAGCTTCCGTCTCGAGTCCTTTGTAAAATAAAGACGGAAGCTGATGATGGTTCACCTGAAATAGGCCTACACTTCCGATTTACCATGAAATAACGTGTCTACCTTTATTTTTCTTATATTTGCTCTATATGTATTTATATACATATGTATTTAGAGCTCTCTTAGAGAGTTATACTATCACTATGTACAGGATACTCCTTTGGTTTCTTCTATAACCACACTGCATGCTGATATATATAAGGCTGTCAAATCTTTCTCTGACGTTTAATACATACCGAAAAATCATGTTTCATCCTAGTTCTAAATCGAGAAATGCTTCTTACTGTCTATAATTCACTAATCCGAAAGAAATAAAAACTAAAGATTCGTCTGTTGATTTAATACTCGACATTAGCTTAATAGTTACGAACAGGAAAAATGAGTGTCCGCTATACAATCTTCCAGTTGCATGTTAGAAGCTTCAATGTTTAACAAACAAGGCTTGAATAAATCTATAATTATTTATTTTAATCGTTTCCCTCCAACCAAGATGATGAAGTCTCAACATCTCGGGATTGTCATGGTAGTATTTATTGAGACTTTACATTTTTATATAAAAATAAACAATACATATTTTATAGTAAAATTACCAGCAGTAATTATTTATAGTAAAATTACAAACAATATATTTTAAATCAAAATGACCAGCAATGCATATTATAATAGAATTCCCGAAAATTCATTTTTTTTTTAATCATTTCACCCCAAGCAAGGCGGAAACGCCACAGATGTGCAGGGGGCTACATAAATGTAAAAATATTAATTAGAAAAGAGTGAGGAGTACACACTAGTTAGAAAGGAACAATAGAAAGCTGAGAAAGCAGGTGCGATGACAGATACATAGGTGGAGAGAAAGGGAAGGTTATACAGGGGTGGGGAGAGAGCTAGAGTCCAGTGGTTAGTAGATGGGTATTGACTTTGCATTTAAATTTCTGGAGGTTGTATCCGTCAGGAAAGCAAGAATACGGGAGCGAGTTCCACAGGCGGGAAGTGCGAGAGAAGAAACTGCAGGAGTAGAATTGTCGTCTGCATTTGGCTAACCTGACTGTGAATGGGTGGGACCCAGATGCCAGTCTGGTTGCACGAGTAAACACCTGTTGAGGAGGCATCAGTGACTTAAGCTCATCCGAGCAGAAGCCATGAAAGTATTTATAGAACAGACAAAGGGAGGCCACATTTCGACGATGGGAAAGTGGCTGCAGTCGAGTCGCCAGATCAGTACCTATTACATTACAGACTCTCCTTTGGAGCCTGTCGAAAACACTGAGGAGAACGGCAGGGGCACCTGACCATAAATGGCAGCAGTACTCCATGCACAGACGGATGGTTGACTTGTATATATGCAGGATGGATTCAGGTGGAAAAAACATCCTGGAGCGACATAGTGACCCAACCCCCTTAGCAGTAGATTTTGCTATGGATTCAATATAGTTGTTCCAACTGAGGTCTGAGGACAGGGTAAGTCTGAGGAGGCGTAGTGTATTACTCTCAGGGAGAATCGCTTGGTCCATGCTTATGGGAAGCAGGAGAGGTTGCCTCTAATGGTTGACAGACAACACCTTGGTCTTTGATGAATTGAAGTTGACAAGCCACTTCTTGCCCCAGTTCACCACAGAATGTAGATCCCGTTAGCAAAATGCCCAATAACGCATTTTATCTTTTGTAGAAGGCATACATCTGCGTTCGAAATATATTTTTGGGGCTATACAATTTAGTTCAAAATATTTAGATTCTATCATTAGATAATCTACAGAGGTTTCATATGACATATAAAAAATAATTTTTCCAGTTGAAGGTGCTGCATAACATAGTCAGCACGAACTTGACATTTGTCAACTACATCAATAAGATAGAAAATTTTATAAGATTGATATACAAAACTCATGATATAGCCGACATATTCAGTCTTTTTAATTATAATAATCTATAAAGTTTCAAAAATATTTTGAAAATACTTCAAAAATTTGTTGGGGTAAGGTCATTAAGTTAATAATCCAAGATTATATCAACTAATCGAAAATTGAAAAGTTTAATACAAATCGTTTTGCCTTCATATTTTTAAAATAATTTAATTTTTCTTTTTTTTTTGAGTGGTGGTGTGTTAAAATGTTCATTTTTTATTAAGTACAATGTTCCGTAGGTGACAATTTGATTTTAGAAGTGAACAAGTTTTAAGGATTGTTCCCCTTACAGGAAAAAAAACTCAATTTCATTTCACTGCCGTGTTTTATTAGTACGTTTCTGAATTTGCAAGTCATCGCTTAAAAATTTAAAATCAGTCTATTTTTTCAATTCCTCAATTAGTTGTGTCTTAACTAATTCATGATGAGGTTTTAAAAAAATGTATTGCACAAAAAGTGTGGAAAGATAACTGAACTGTAAAATTGGCTTTTATTTGTAAAATTTGCTTTTATCAAATTTGGAAAATTATCATGTATGGTCATTTTTAACTAATATTTGGGATTTACCTAACTGGCCATTAAAAAGTTTTACTTTAATTTTTTTTTTTTTGTACAAACGTGTGAACATATTTTAAAGAACTAGAAAAATCTCTTAAATTTCTCTGATTTTGGGATTCCTAAAGTTTGAGAAAGATTAATAAAAAAATAAAAAAGATTTCATTTTAGCTTCAATTAATCTGTAAGATTTTGGCAAAAAATTTTTTATTGAATTTGGTTGGGGAAATATTTTCGTTTTTCTTTCACCTACAATTAAAAAAAAAACGTTCTTTCATTTTTTTTAATGGACAACCGACAACAAAAAAAACTCTAATTAAATTAACGATTTCCAGTAAACAAAATGCACTTCAAACAGAAATTATATTGATTTCAATTTATTTATCTGCCATTTGAAATTTTTTTATGAAGAACTGGAAAATGTATGCTCCACATGACTAAAAATTAAATAAAATCGTTTTAATAATTGCTTATAATAAAGTTTATGATTGAATTTTTTAAAAATTGTCCTATGGGATGTGCGTTGTGGTGCAGTGAATATCGACTCGGAACGAGAAATCGGGGAGCCGAGTTCGAATTCCAGTTGAATTCATTGCATTCACTTACGCGCAAATAACCTTGGTAAAGGTATTAACCCGTCTTTTCCCTCCAGTTATGTGTTAAATATCAGGGCAGATTGGGTTCTATAGCCTTGGCTGCCACCGAATCTACCGCAGAAAGTAATGGCAACCTATTGCGGGATAATCTTCTGCTCAGTCAATCATGTCTCTTTCGAGACATGATCGCCCAAATCGTGTATCACGTGTTGCACTTGACTGACTGACTGAATATAATAGCTGGAAACATAATTAAAATGTTTATTAGGCAAAAAGTGGGGGATCACTTTTCTATTGTCATGAAGTAATAAACTGATCCCCCACTAATTATACTTAATATAATTATCTAATATAATCTATCTCTTCTCCCTCCAGCTATGAGTTAAATAGCAGGACAGAATGGGTTCCATAGCCTTGGGTGGCAACCAGTCTACCGCAGAAAGTAATGGCAAATTTCTACGGTATAATGTTCTGCCCAGTCAGTCATGTCTCTCTAGAGACATGATCGCCCAATCGTGTATCACGTATGGCACTTAACTAACTGACTGACTTTTAAAAATAAGTAAGTCTGGAGGGAGTAACATTTAATTACATTTTACAAAGATCTTTAAAAACATTTCCAAAATAATTTTATTAATTTGTATATAAGTCATAAAGTTTTATTAAATTAAATCAAATATTTTATTTTATTTTAGATAACAAAAACTGAAGAAATTAGATTTCAGTACATCAGTATTCAAAGAGGCCAACCAATTACGTGTGGTCATATATTTCTGAAAATTCAACAAAAACTATGGACTATTACGAAGAATATCAGAATGTGCCACCAAGAAGAATTTAAATAATGGTTTCCCTGGAGTTACACTGCATTCAACTCATAAACTTACCCTATATTTACAAGCAGGCGTGAGGGAAAATATTCTGTTCCATTTGAAAATATATGAAAAAAGGTGGCTTATTCTTTAATTCTAGGTCTTCTTTTGTTTCTGCTACCACATCTTCTATTGTCTGTTTGACCTCCGACCCAGATTTAACTTCAAACGTGTCTGCTGCAACTGAAAACCTGTCATATGCAACTGCAACTTTAACTAATGCAGTTATGACCCCATCTGAATCAACTGCAATACTGTCAACTCACTTTCACAAGGATGTTTCCAACTGTTAGCAGACAAAAATAAACAGGATTGTAACTAAATATTTGCCATTCTCTTCAATCGCCATGGGGTGGATATTGTGCTGATATTATTGAGTGCAATATCCACAATGGAATCTTCAGCCAATCAGAACCTATAGAATGGACTTGCCTGGATAGCAAAGTGGAATCTCCCAGGCTGTTATATAGACCATTTATCAATTTGCTGGTCGAAAAAACCTGGTTAGATTTAACTAGAGTTGGTTACTGTCTGTTGCTATTTACCAATTCTACATGGCGATGCGAACAGGAGAGCTGCATCTCAAAATCGTGAGCAAAACCCAATCTCAACGTAATGCTCGCCTGATAGAAACGTACAACCGTACGGCCTATACCTTGCTTCCTCTTTAAAAAGGGGACATAGAAGCAATACAACGTCCAACCAATGTGTTAAACGAGTCAGAGCATTGCTATCAATAAAAAAATGAGTGATAATTTTTGGGGACACATATGAAGGAACCTGGGTAAGTAAAACTTAATATTTATCCAGCATATTGAAAACAAAGGGAAGATGAAAAGCAGATAGGAATCTAATGGACGGATCTGAATATACGGATAACACACAAAAATATATAGAGAGACAAAGTGGTAAAATATTACTCAGAAAAACAAACGTTAGAAGCCGATGTTGATCAATGCTGTGCCTGCCAAAAACATTTAGACAAACAATAGTCACTGATGAAACGTCACTGATGCGTTCAGATGACCACACTCTGCACATATCTCTTCCAAGTACTGCTAACGTTTAGTTAAAGAGAACGTATATATATATATATTGCTGCATGTTTCATTAAATAATACAGACAAGTATTGTCCATTTATTTTATGTAAATTATTTTCATTTCGTTTCATCAGCTTAAAGCATTATCATTAAATTATCATTTAATGATAATCCTATTAAGCTTATCAGACGATATAAAAAACATTTACATCAAATAAATAGCAAAACTTGTCTATACTATTTAATGAAACATGCATCAACGAAATAAAGGCTGCCTGAATACACTCAATATATATATATATATATATATATATATATATATATATATATAATTTTGTGTGAACGGTAAAAAAGTTCCCATATTCATTGTCATGAAGAGATTCAAAAAATATTTAATTTGGCCGTTTCATCAGCTTTTGGGAACAGCGACAAGTAGAGAACTTATAACAACTTATCTTCTAAAACAATATATATATATATATATATATATATATGCTGAGTTTAGTGTGAGAGTTTTTGCACAGATCGTTAAGTCATTCAAGCGAATACAATCTATTCCCAAATCATGAACAGTCGAACAGTTAGGCAGTTAATGAAAAAAATGCGTCCTCACTTGATGACCCTATGGTCAGACATGGTCTCGGGGGCTTAAATGATATTAGAAATATTTCTTCACATCACATATTTAGCCATATAAAAAAAAGGTGCAGACAATACAATTTCTTTCTTAATATTGCAACCCCAATACACATCACAAGTACGTTCGCGCACACGCACAAGCACACACGCGCGCGCACGTACACACACAGACACACACTCTTACAAGCACAAAGGCACACACACAAACAAAAACACACAAACACAATAACACATACACGCACTTACAGGCACAAACACACACAAGCGCATACACAAAACAAAAACACACTCACAAACTTACAGGCACAAACGTACACACTCACACACGCAGAGACAAACACAAAAACACACAAAATCATGCCCACACTTACAGGCACAAACGCACGCACACACAGACACAAACACGAAAACACACACATGCACACACAAACACACACACGCACACACACACACACACACACACACACACACACACACACACACACACACACACACACACATATATATATATATATTGGGGGTTGCTAAAATGAACCTTATATATATATATATATATATAAGGTTCTTTTTAGCAACCCCCAATACGCATCACAATTATGCTCGCGCACACACACACAAACATACGCGCACACGCACACATATACACACACACTGACAGTCAGAAACCCCCACACACAGGCAGACACAAACACAGAAAAAAACACACACACACGCAAACACAAACACAGAAATCACACACACGCAGACACAAACACAGAAAACACAGACCCACATAGACATATATATATATATAAAGTTCTTTTTAGCAAATTTTAATCTTGGACATATATATGTTTGTTATAATATCAGGATACCAGGCATACTTAACACACACACACACACACACACCCGCAGATACACACACACACACACATACACACACACACACATATATATATAAGCATAATTCGTTGTAATATTTGAAAAATTTAAAGGCTACTTTGTCGATCGTTTTCAAAGAAACATGTTCAAAAGACAGTTTGTTGCCCAAATATGCAATTATCTATATCTATATCTATCTATCTATCTATCTATCTATCTATCTATCTATGTATCTCTCTCTCTCTCTATATATATATATATATGAAGAGAGAAAAGAGATAGGTTTATGCATATGCAACAATTGAAAGTAATGAGAGTCGCTCTTCATTGACATGTGGATATAGGTGTGTTTAGGCGCTGTTTTCTGTTCACGGTCAACAGACTCCAAAATCGAGCATTCAACCGATTAAATGTGCTAGCTTATTTGAGCTAAAGTAACTTAATATATCCCGGTTGAGAAACCTTGTCATATTTAGTTCAATAGAGGATGATATTATATATATATATATATATATATATATATATATATATATATATAACCTTTATCTATGTCCTATTCTTTATGTGTTGGACTACATATCACAAGGCCGTTTCATTCAGATGTAAACTTTTACTGAAGAACCTGAACAAGGGAATTGTTAAAGTGATCAGTTGCCTGCCCCGTGTAAAGTAAATCCTGTCCTTCACAATATCATGACATACATTACTGCATTGTGAGCCACATATCAGTCGCAACAACAATCACAGCCATTTTTAGATAATAATTTTTCCAAAGATATATCTTGGTTATTGACTCCTATAACAAACTCATCCGCTTTTGTCAACTCTCTCTAACCTGGTTTTTTTTCTGAGCGAACCCTTCTCGACTAATTAACAACCAAGGCTATAGGAAACCAGTGTGCTCTGCTTCTTACCAGTAAATTAGGGACGAAGGGGATGTATTCACACCCGTTCCCAGTCCTATCCCCGCTTAAGTTACTATAACGAATTAGACTGGAATTAGGACTCGGCTTTGCGCTTTCTCATTCCGATTCATTATTCATTATGCCTCCACAAATGCAAGCTTACATAGAATAAAAGACTTACATAGGATACATCACAATAAGACTCACCAAGATTCACTCGGGCTTGAGATACAATACACGCGATATAAAAATCATAGTAACGTTAGACTGATGCACACAATCAATACTAAAATACAATAAAAAAAATTGTACAAACATACTTATTACCATTGAAGGAAAAACTGATACAGCAAAAAACAAATATTAAATTTACACATTTGTGTAAAATAGTTATAGCAGCTGCTACAGTTCCCTTCCTTTTTGTCTGACATTCAGTTTTAAATCCATTGGAGTTACAGGGTCTAATCAGATTAAGTCCTTTGCAGTGGTATGGAGTAATCTAAACTTATTTATGAATGGAACTTTATCTGTGTGTGTATATATGTGTGTGTGTGTGTCCGTTACTTATAGACTCCGAAACGGCTGAACCGATTTTCTTGAAAATTTACACAGTTGTGCTATAAGCGTCTGTGATTGTTCTTAGCTATGTTTTGTGTCGATGTACCCCCGATAAATATCGAAATTCGATAATCGAAAAAATCGGTTTATAGAAGGAGTGGTCCGATTTTAATCAAATTTGATACACTCATAGACAAAGACATAAGAAACGATATTCAGAAGTTTCAAGGTTGCAGTTCTTACAATAGTGCAGAAAATTGATAACATATGTATATATAAAAGGCAAGATGTTTGTGTGTGTGTCTGTTTATCTGCCTGTATGTCTGTATTTTTTTTCAGCTCTTTTATTTTAGTTTTTGCTTCGGGTTTGGCTCTAAGTAGGTATAATTGAAGTTCTTAGTCTCAGCTATGATACCATTTACTCAGAGGACTTATTTAGCCTTCAAAATTCAGTTTACGACGAAAAAACTTATTTGATATCGATACGGTTTCGCTTTAAAAACTATTGCTTTTTAGTCTTTCGTGCCAACGTCCAAAGAGTCTGAGCTCCAGGACCATGGATTAGTTTTAAAGCTTTCATTACATCCGAGCAACGCCGTGCTATACTGCTAGTATGCATTTATTTTTGGGGTGTATGAAGAAATTTGTTTAACGTTTAAACATTTGTGTCATTCCTGATTCCTTCAGATTTTAATGACACCCAGACTCTCTTGCCTAGATTGTGGATTATTTGTCCTACAGCCATTGTCTGCGATGGACCTTGCTCCATAGTAGCTTACGAAAATGGTAAGGCTGCATGAACACACTGGCAATTCTTACAGAAGGATCGCGGATATTGTTGGTGTCTGCCGTTCAACTGTCAGTTGTGTGATCAAGACAAAGAGATAGACTGGATTCATCAGTTCAAAACGTAAAGGAAAATGCGATTGAAAAGGAGAAACATCGACAAGAGGTGTTGCATATGTGACCAAGAAAAGTGTGAAAGATTTTTAAAAAGACATTATTCGTTCTGTTTCAATTAATTTTCACAAAAGTACGAGTATATGTAAAATCAACAACAACAAAAAAACTTGCTTACATCACAGCAGTTATTTGTAATGAGATAAGATCAGTTAAACATAATATATAATTTATATTGTGCATTTTACCTATAATTTTTTTTAAACGTTTCACCCCCAAGCCAGGCGGTAACGCCACTGACGCGCAGGGGGCTACATAAGAGTAAAAGATTAGATAAGAGGAGAGTAGAGAGAACGACGAACCAGTTACAGGGAGTGTCAGAGAAAGGTGAAAGAGAAGGATGGAAATACTGGTGTGATGACAGTTGCAGAGGTGTAGAGAAAAAGGAAAAGATATACAAGGTGATGTAGAAAAAAAAAACAAGAGTCAAGTTGTTAAGAGATGGGTATTGACATTGCATTAAAATTCCTGGAGGTTGTAGCCCTCAGGAAAGTAAGAATATGGAATGGAAGTGCGAGAAAATAAACTGCTGGGGTAGAATTGTCGACTGCATTTGGTTGATCTAACTGTGAATGTGTGAGACGCAGTTGCCAGCCTGGTTGCACGAGTAAACTCTTGTGGAAGGAGCCCCAGTGATTTAAGTTCGTCGGAGCAGAAGCCATGAAAATATCTATAGAACAGACAGAGGGAAGCCACATCCCGTCGGTGAGAATGTGGCTGAACTCGAGTCGTCAAGTTAGTACCTATCATATTACTGATTCTCTTTTGAAGCCTGTTAAGAACACTGAGATAAACAGAATGGGGGGTCTGACCATATATCTCAGCAGTATTCCATGCATGGACGGATGGTTAATTTGTATATGTGCAGAATGGATTCAGGCAGAAAAAACATCCTGTCCCGACACAGTGATCCAACCTTCCTAGCATTGGATTTAGCTATTGACTCAATGTAATGGTTCTACTTGAGATCGGAAAAGAGGATAAGGCCGAGGATGCGCAGTGTATTGCTCTGAGGGACACTCGCTTGGACCATCTTCTACGCTCTGTATCTATCAGTAATGTCGTCTTTCTTTTATTTTTTCGATGGATTTAGGCGGAGAAACATCATGGCCCGACACAGTGATCCAACCTTCCTTGCATTGGATTTAGCTATTGACTCAATGTAACGGTTCCACTTGAGATCGGAAAAGAGGATAAGGCCGAGGATGCGCAGTGCATTGCTCTGAGGGACACTCGCTTGGACCATCTTCTACGCTCTGTATCTATCAGTAATGTCGTCTTTCTTTTATTTTTTCGATGGATTTAGGCGGAAAAACATAATGGCCCGACACAGTGATCCAACCTTCCTAGCAGTGGAATTGGCTATTGACTCAATGTAACGGTTCCACTTGAGATCGGAAAAGAGGATAAGGCCGAGGATGCGCAGTGTATTGCTCTGAGGGACACTCGCTTGGACCATCTTCTACGCTCTGTATCTATCAGTAATGTCGTCTTTCTTTTATTTTTTCGATGGATTTAGGCGGAAAAACATAATGGCCCGACACAGTGATCCAACCTTCCTAGCAGTGGAATTGGCTATTGACTCAATGTAATGGTTCCACTTGAGATCGGAAAAGAGGATAAGGCCGAGGATGCGCAGTGTATTGCTCTGAGGGACACTCGCTTGGACCATCTTTTACGCTCTGTATCTATCAGTAATGTCGGCTTTCTTTTATTTTTTCGATGGATTTAGGCGGAAAAACATAATGGCCCGACACAGTGATCCAACCTTCCTAGCAGTGGAATTGGCTATTGACTCAATGTAATGGTTCCACTTGAGATCGGAAAAGAGGATAAGGCCGAGGATGCGCAGTGTATTGCTCTGATGGACACTCGCTTGGACCATCTTCTACGCTTTGTATCTATCAGTAATGTCGTCTTTCTTTTATTTTTTCGATGGATTTAGGCTGAAAAACATCATGGCCCGACACAGTGACCCAAACTTCCTAGCAGTGAATTTCATGGGACCACTTGAGATCGGAAAAGAGGGCAAGGCCGAGGCGAAGTATATTGCTCTCAGAAAGATACGCTTGGTCCATGCTTACGGGAGGCATGAAAGGTTGTCTGTGATAAGTGACAAAAAGCAGCTTCGTCTTAGACGCATTGAAATTTACAGGCCACTTCTTTCCTCATTCCACCACTGATTGTAGATCAATCTCAAGATCAACAGCGAGGTTATGTTTGTCCGCCTATGCACGTACACACACGCGCACGCGCGTGCATCCCCTATATCTATACAATAACAAAATGCCATAACCACACCAAGATATAATAAATTTCAGGAAAAAAGAGGGATCATATTTTATTAATAAAACGAAGTAAATAAGTATCAACGCTTAAAATATGTAATGCGCCTTTCGACCAACACTTCTTCAGAACAAAATCGTCGGTAGTTAAAAAAACTGAGTAGCTAATAAGTTTATTTTTTTTATTTGCGACGATATTTTGAGTTCGGTCATTAGAAAGGAACCTCTTATGATATGACTTCTTTGGATAACTTTAATACATTTGACAGAATTTGACACACTGGTCTTCTTTGCAATTTTTACGGTTATAGTAATTTTGGAGAAAATTTTAACAAATCCATTCGTTTTTATTAAATCAGGAAATGAGAATGGCAACTGTTCTGGTTGATTTTTATATAAAAATATAATAAAATATTCAAGTTTCCAGGCAAACATTCAGAGTGATAAACACAATTCTTTCAGCCATCGTAATATATAACTTTACTGCTTACGTTGGGAGTATTGAATACTGATTGTATATATATATATATATATGTATAGTCATCCGCAGACAGATCTGTTTCGCTATATCACAGCTCATTCGTACAATTAGACATCCGATTGCTTTTTACCCAGGATTGAGACCCGACCAAAATGGCGTCAGTCGGCGATTCTACCACTGAGCTATGGGCGCTCGTTAGAAGGAGGCGAACTTTTAGCGTGTATATTATCATTATACACGCCCAATAGTGTTCTGATTCATTGCTGAATGAACGATATATATATATATATATATATATATATATTATTCTACGTTATAGTACAACTCAGAGTTTCACGCACTTCTCTGGGATCATCTGGTGCATATTATGAACTGAGCGTTTCGGGATTTTAATTTCTGGTTTTCATGATGTTTTTGACAGTTATATATTAAAGTGCACAGATGCTATTTTTTATTTGTTACTGATATAATTCAATTTGGAATAAATCTTAAACTTGAAATTGAAAAATAAAATCTCAAAAGTTGAATTAACAGGTAGGACATTTATAGCGCAGAGGGTATCAGTGGGGTTATTTCTTTTTAGGGAAAGGGAAAACAAAATAAATTAAGAATAAGAACAATGTAACAAAGCCTAAACAGGAAAATCTATATTAATGTGAGAAGATTTTTATTGGCGTGTTTGCATGTAATCATCATTTCACTTTAAGTAAATTAGGGTTCTTTAAGTTCATGTGTTTCTAAAAGTAGTAAAATATATATATTTCATTTTCCATTATTCTTTTTAGGGAGAATATCTCAGGTAATAAGTGGGGTGGTACTGTTGTTTTGTAATTGCCAAAAATACTTTGAGAGGGCAGTGCTGGTTATATATATAGATACACACACATACATGCATATATATAAATGTATATATATATTATACTCTCATTAAGATTGAGCTCTCTAGAGAAGAAAATTTTAAAAACTAGTTCCACTTCTGCGACATTCTTCTTCTATGTGCCCTGTCTCTTCAGGACGTAGGCGATCATGACTCTTCACGTCTCCCTATCCCTTGTGGCTCTTGACATACGCATTACTCTTCAGAAACAAATTATGTTCTTTCGGTGATTGACTTGTGTGTATACACTATTTATATACGACATGTTAAAATTTCCTTTCTCTGATTTCATGCGCCTATGGCTTAGTCGGTAGCGACTCCGACTAACACCAAATTGGCCGAGTTTCCATCTAGGCCAGAAGCAAGTGAATGTGTCTAGCCCCGCTGATGAGCTGTGATACAGCAAAGCAGGCTTGTATGTGGATGACTAATATATATATATATATATATATATATATATTACGTAAATTAACGAAGATTAACGAAACTTGGTTATAAACAATCTGAAATGATTTTTTTAACATTATTTTTTATCGATACTCGTATTTAAGTAGATATTCTGTTTTTAATTAAACAGTATTATATATTTATATCTACCGGCCTGATTATTTACGATACATTTTTATTTGGAAAATGTGTGTCATTCGGCAGGATTCGAACCTGCGACTCTTATCCAAATAGGGGAAGATACCATATGATCTGGCACGTCTTAGACCCCTTGACCACGAGTGACCATTAGTCTAAACGAGGTTTTAATCAAGACTATATAACACAGTTTTCGATCTATCGCAATAACCATATCTGCTCTGAAATGTATCGTAATGTCAACAAATGTAAACATGTTACGGAAATTTACAAAGATTAACGAAACTTGGTTATTTGAAATGATTTTGTTAAATTAATATCTAAACTTATTTATTAATGGAACTTTGTCTGTGTGTGTATATATGTGTGTGTGTGTGTCCGTTACCTATAGACTCCGAAACGGTTGAACCGATTTTCTTGAAAATTTACACAGTTGTACTCTGAGCGTCTGCGAGTGTTCGTAGCTAAGTTTTGTGTCGAGGTACCCCCGATAAATATCGAAAATCGATAATCGAAACAATCGGGTTATAGAAGGAGTGGTCCGATTTTAATCAAATTTGATACACTCATAGACAAAGACATAAGAAACGATAGTCAGAAGTTTCAAGGTTGCAGTTCTTACAATAGTGAAGAAAATCGATAATATATATATATATATATATAAAAGGCAAGATGTTTGTGTGTGTGTGTCTGTTTACCTGCCTGTATGTCTGTATTTTTCAGCCCCTTTATTTTAGTTTTTGCTTCGGGTTTGGCTCTAAGTAGGTATAATTGTAGTTCTTAGTCTCAGCCATGGTACCATTTACTCAGAGGACTTATTTAGCCTTCAAAATTCAGTAACATTTTTGATATCGATACCAGGAAATCAAGATTTCACTTACATGAATTAGTTTTAAAGCTTTCATTACAACCGAGCAACGCCGGGCTATACTGCTAGTATATATATATTAGTCATCCACATACAATATATATATATATGTATATGTGCGTGTGTGTATGTGTGTGTGTGTGTGTGTTTACATAATGAAGAATGTGAGCTTAGAGAAATTGCTCCTGACAAGACATACTAATGTCAAGTTGTATGGAAATTGTGTATAATCCGTGTCAAACAATTTATAAGTCGATGCCAATACAGGCAGCAAGTAAGGTTTTAAAAGGGAAAACGATGCTAAGAACGACATGTGAAACTCTGGTCGTGAAGAACCATGAAGGTCTAGGCTCTGACGTGACACGGCACACAAAATAACTTTTTGCGTACAACTATATATTTGTTGTGATGCAGTGGATATCGGCTCGGAACGAGAACTCGGGGAGCCTAGTTCGAATTCCAGTTGGATTCTTTGCATTCACTTACGCGTAAATACCCTTGTGAAAGGTATTAATCCGTCAATTCCCTCCAGTAACAGGAAAGATTAGATTTTATATTCTTGGCTGGCAACCAGTCTACGCAGAATGTAATAGCAACTTCTGTGGGAAAATTTTCAGCTCAGTCAGTCGTGTCTTTTTCGAGACATGATCATCCAAGCGTGTATCAAGTATGGCAATTAACTGACTGACTGAATATAATAGTTGGAAACATAATTAAAATTTGTACTGGGCATAAAATGGGGTTCCGATTTTTCCTGTTAAGAAATATTAAACTGATCCCCCACTAATTATACTTAATATAATAATGTAATATAATCTATCTTTTCTCCTTTCTGCTATGAGTTAAATGACAGGACAGATTGGCTGGCAATCAGTCTACCAGAGAAAATAATGGCAACTTACTGCGCGAAAATCTTCAGCCCATTCAGTCATGTCTCTTTCGAGACATGATCGCCGAAGCGTGTATCACGTATGGCACGTAACTGGCTGACAGATATATATAATCTTTTTTGTGCCGTGACACTTCAGGACGTAAGTGATTATGACCCCCCACCATCTTTCTGTCTCCTCTAACTCTTAATATATTTTGTTTTGTTATTTTTCCCTAACCCTGCTCTACCATCCATTTGCTGAAGGCAATCAAGTATATCATGCGCTCTTTCCCCTTAATCTCTTTCCTTCTATCCGTACTGTGAGTATCATAGTCTCCAAGCCCTCCTTACGTGCCCAAACTCAGTAATATCTAAATATAGTACAAATTAATTTATTTTTAACCCTATATTTTTGTTACTTCAATTATAGTGGCAGTCAACATGAACCTAATCAATTAAAGTGATAAATTCTTTCTGCTAATCAATGCTCTATCTCCACCCCAATATTGAGCACTTTAAGATAAAAAAAAAATGTTTGCAAAATATATTTTATCAGTAAAACAACTGACAAAATAACAACCATGGCGCTAAACATTATCACAACTCAATATATTTCTAGCATATCCAGGTAATCAGTTGTGTTATACAGTCAATACCATTGATTTGCCACAAGCAAAACCAATATCGCCTGTGTTGCCGTTATGACGCATTATATAATCTACTGACTGCCCGATGCCTGTTTCGTCGATAAGAACTTTCTCAGAACGAGGCTTATCAGTGTGCTCGAACTTTTCACTTACTAGAGGCACATTTGTCTTGAGGTGTTCGATTCTATCGACCTTTTGTTATCCAACTTGACCCGAACTCTTGTTATCAAAAAGAAATCTCCATATCCTGTTCACAGTCTCAGGGAGGGCTGGTACCCACTTTGTAGTCAATAGTTTGTGTTCGATACCAAGTAACTCTCGTTAATTCAGATGTCCGTTTTCAAGGGTTGCAAAGCTAATCGTTGATGGAGACTGATACAACCAAATCACATCACTCTATTATTATGAAATAGAAATATGGAACTCTCAGTTCTATTCTAATAGATTATTTTATCTCACTTTTCGTCAGTGGAACTTCCTTCTTCATTTATTTTTTCCAACCATTCTTTGGAAATTTAAATACAACATCACTCGCCATATTTTTATTATCTTTTCCTAACCCTTCTCGTTACTAAAGTTTTTCAATTCTCTTTGAATCCCTGTACTCCAGCTAAATTTATTTGCATTCACTTACGCGCAAATACCATTGGGAAAGTTATTAATCCATCTCTCTCCTCCAGTTATGGGTTATATATCAGGACAGTTTAGATTTTATAGCCCTGGCTGGCAACCAATCTACAGCAGAGATTAATGGAAACCTACTCTGGGATAATCTTCTGCCAAGTTAGTCATGTCTCGAAAGAGACATGATCGCCCATGCGTGTAGCACGCATGGCATTTAACTGACTGACTTTTTCTTCACTAGCGTGGCCTTGTCGTCTTGTTTGCGGTAAGATGATTAAAAACTATACACTCAGTACACTCAGAACTCCTAATTCTCCAATGACGATGAACTGAACTATCTCACGTAGATGTTCTTCTCAATTCATGCAATATTTTTCATCACATCCACAATAATACTTTCCCTGATCAGTATACGTCATCTCTTGGTGTTACATTTTTATTCAGACCTCATTTTCCTTTAGGCTTTCGACTAATGGATCCATTTTCTTTCTTCGTCTTGATGAGATGACTGACAGCTGAAAAGCTGACACCAACAATATCCGCGATCTGTCTATAAGGGTTGCCAGTATATTTGTGCTGGTTTGCGTACAATTTTCATAGGCTTACTTGGAGGAACTTCCATCGCAGCCAATGACCATAGGACAACTGATCGACAGTCGAGACAATAGTATCTGGGCGTGATAAAAATCTGATACAATTACGGATGACCCAATATTTGTCAACGCAAAAAAAATTCTCAAAATACCCGAAAATAGTTTCATATTAATGCACACGACTGCAAATGTGTTAATCTGTGGAAGAAACAGAATTTAATTGCACCCTGTCAATTCAGTAGGCCTAAAACTGACCGTATAGTGAAAAAAAAGAAACTAAAATAGTTGTTTCAATTAATTTGCACAGTAAACCAAAACTATATATATATATTGTCATCCGCAGACAGATATGTTTCGCCGTATCACAGCTCATCAGCACGGCTAGACTCCGATTGCTTTTTAACCCAGGATTGAAACTTGACCGAATTGGCGTCAATCGGCGATTCTACCTCTGGGCTATGGAGGTTCGGTGGAAGAAGGCAGACTTTTTAGCTCATATATTATCATTATATGCGCCCAATAACTAGGGTGATCAAATTCATTTTACTGAATGAGCGATGCGTACACGCCAGAGTAGCTACTGTTTTTCAGTCTACCATTCTTCCAGAGTGCTAAATATGTGTGTGTTAGTGTGTGTGTGCGCGTGCGTGCGTGTGTGTGCGTGTGTAATAAAAATCCGAGTGGTACTACCGGTGAGGAATAATATGTATATTTATTAATACAGTGGAACCTGTTGTATACGACCACCCCTACTGCCATCAAAAACAGGTCGCATACGGCAAGTGGCCGCTCACTAAAGACTCGGGACCTATCCTCCCCACAATCGTATATTTAACTCTCTAAAACGTACATATTTTAGTATCTTACCATGTAATCTGATAATGAATAAAGGAGAACATAAGATGGTCTAACTTTGAAAAGTTTTATTCTGCATAATCATTTTTTTTAACATTAAAAACGCATTTACAACGGTTAACAAATTATTTATTTTATTCACACGAGTGCTTTTTGTTTTGTTTTTTTGTTTTTTTTCTAATATGACCACTTCCATTCTAATTGATGTTGGCACTTATTTATTTGGTCCATCATTTCTTGGTCTTCATGAACCAAAGCTTTCAATTTTTTCTTAGAAGTGAGTAATAGTGAAAGAGAATCTGTGATAATATATGGAAAAATAAACAAGCATACAAGAAAAAAATGACAACGATCAGGGTAGAGAGAGAGAGAGAGAGAATTAGAGAGAGAGAGAGAGAGAAAATGAGAGAGAGAGAGAAAGAATTAACTGCAGAATGAATTTCTACGTAGACAGAATTTTTTGTCGAATTTTGGCTGATTTTCTTCCTTTACTGAAACTTCCGGCGATGTACTTCCTGTCCTGAGAGTAACGAGTGTAGAAATACAATAGTGCATTACTTTAATTTCCGGAAGTACATCGCCAGAAGTATCAGTAAATGAAGAAAAATAGACTAAAAATCTGCCAAAATTCGTTCAAATGCGCAGTACATCATTTTGCACTTAATTACATGACTTCGTGAGAGTTACGAGATAGAAAAAGTGAGAAATATAGTTCGTTTTTTTATGGACATTTAGAAAAAAAATGGTAAGTGTCTTCAATAATTAACACTTAATTTGAGTTCAGCATATACGTTTGCACAGAGATAATGATATTTTGGATAAAATTGAAAGGGAAAAGCGACGGAACTTACAACGAAATTTACCTATCAACTTTAAACCAGCTAAACGGTATATTGATTTTCTAAGCGCACAACACCAAACATATGGAGTACCCAGTGAAGATCGAACTTACTACTCAGTTGTAATAGGTCCTAGCGGGACAAGCTTGCTAGCTAATACACCACGTCAAGCCGCTCAAGCTCAACGATATATCTACGAAATGTGTCCAGATTGTATGCTGCAATTTGAATTATTTTCTTAAATAATCCCGTCGAATCGACACTTTAATATAGATGCCATGCTTGGAACCGAAGTTCAGAAATATATAAATTCTCGTCTGTATACAACCGTTGATGGAGATAGATGGTTAAAATCGGCTCTGTCTGAGTGAAACATGTAGATCTTAGCTAGAACCATGCTACTTCGAACAAAGGTTGGTTGCTTGTTTTGTTGTCTGGCAAATCAACCTCGGCGGGTCATTTATTGCTAACTAATTTTATTTATTTATTTATTGCTGGTAATACCTTTTTCTTTCAACAATTTATTGTTGTTATTATATAAGTTTTGTGTTTAGTAATACTTTTTCTTTTCGAGTATCAAGATTCATTGGGATTTGTTTTTTAAGGGCAGGGTCCCCAAGTCCTACCCTGTTATTTAACCCATAACTGGAGGGAAGGGACGAATTAATACCTTTCCCAAGGGTACCAGTGCTTAAGTGAATGCAGGGTATTCAACTGGAATTCGAACTCGGCTCACCGATTTCTCTTTCTGAGCCGATAGCCACTGCACCACAATGCACATGCGTCACTATACGCTTACAGCACCTGGTATTCCCAAGTGGTCACCCATCTAACTACTGACCAGGCTCAACGTTGCTTAACTTTGATGATCGAGCGAGAACCGGTGTATTCAACGTAAGCTCAACAAACAAAGGACTGTGCCACATAATAGAAAACACATTATTTGAAAAGTTTCAACCAAAATGGACATCACATGTAATTCGAAGAGAAAATCTTATCATAATCTAGATGCTGACATTCGACACTACCTGAAACATCGTGCAAGTAAGTATTGCTCCCTATCGATACTGGAAAGTAGAATAACAGCTACTGGACTGGAGAGACCTATTTTCATGATAAAATATTTTAAGAGAAAAATATTTCAAATTTCACCAGAAAGTAACGCTATACCTCAGGCATTGAGCAGCCTTCGAATAAAAATATCAAAATTTAAACGATATTTACCTCTCTCACTCTCTCTTTCGATATATATATATATATATATATATATATATATATATATATATATATATATATATTAATTCAGATACTTCAATCCAAGGGAAAAAAGCAGGAAGGTAAATTCGAAAAACCCGATCCTAATTAATATTAAAAATTTTATTTTAATATTAAAAAATGATACAGGAAGAGAGCTCCATGTAATAAAATATTACAGAGCAAATAATTAACCCTTTTTTAATATATATATATATATATATATATATATATATATATATATATATAATTTTTAACGAATCTTGTATAAAAGAGGATTGCTGCCAAAATACACAATTACTAAATTAGATGAATCGGCATCTAAAAACGAAAGTAATCACAGTATCTTTTATTAAACCTTGTATACAAGAGGGATTGCTACCCAAATACACAATTTATATATATATATATATATATATATATATATTATCGGTGAGAAAGAAGCAGCAAAAATAATGATTGTGAGATTGGAAATCTGTAAACATTTACATGTCACGCTATCTAAACAACTTGAACTTGTTTGACCCTTCTCTTTTCTAACCAGAAGCAAAAGTATTCTTACCAGAAATCCCTCGATATCCGGCTGAACAAATGAGTATTTACTTTCCCAATCGGGAAAACAGTCACCAGTGTTTGGGTTTATTTTATATTCTTGTTGTTATTGTTGTCATTTTTTACCCTTATTCTCGTTCGTATAAAAAAGAAAAAAAAAAAGAAAAAATACAGTAATGTGTACGTTTCGTTTGAAAGATTTCTCTGAAATAAATTGACAAAAATTTATTCCATGTTTTGTTAAGACACGTAAATGTAAGCTTGTATTTTACTATTCGTTTATATCGGGAACAATTTCATTGGTAAGATATACAAAAACACTACTACATCATTTTCTTTCGTGCATCAATCAAATACAAGCTTAACACACTAGCAAATTCATATTTTGAATGAAAAGTTAATTCTGTATTTTCAGGAATACAAGTGTGTTGAAATATAAGCATATCCATTTATTATATCCAGGCAACTGCCATATTCTGATCAAGTAATTTATTTGTTTTCAAACATCACCTTAAAAATATTCATTGTGATAAAAGGTACCATATTTTATCTAAACTTATTTATAAATGGAACTTCGTCTCTGTGTGTGTATGTATGTATGTGTGTGTGTGTGTGTGTATATCCGTTACCTATAGACTCCAAAACGGCTGAATCGATTTTCCTGAAAATTTACACATTTGTACGATAAGCGTCTGCGAGTGTTCTTCGCTAGGGTTTGTGTCGAGCTACCCCAGATAAATATCGAAAAACAATAATCAAAAAATTCGGGTTATAGAAGGAGTCGTATGATTTTAATCAAATTTGATACACTCATAGACAAAGACATAAGAAACGATATTCAGAAGTTTCAAGGTTGCAGTTCTTACAATAGTGCAGAAAATCCATAATATATATATATATATATATATATATATATATAAAATCGATAATATATATATATATATATATATATATATATATATATATATATATATATATATAAGGCAAGATGTTTGTGTGTGTGTCTGTTTAATTGCCTGTATGTATGTATTTTTCAGCCACTTTATTTTAGTTTTTGCTTCGGGTTTGCCTCTAAGTAGGTATAATTGTAGTTCTTAGTCTCAGCTATGATACCATTTACTCAGAGGACATTATTTAGTCTTCAAAATTCGGTTTACGACGAAAAACTTATTTGATATCGATACCAGGAAATTAAAATTTCATTTACATTCATTCATTTTTCTTTCAGTCTACGGTTTCGCCTTAACTGGAAACAACTATTGCTTTTTAGTCTTTCGTGCCAAGGTCCAAAGAGTCTGAGCTCCAGGACCATGGATTAGTTTTAAAGCTTTCATTACACCCGAGCAACCCGGGGCTATATTGCTAGTCATTAATAGAGGGATGGCAAAATTTTAAAAAATAACTTTTTATTGTTATAACTAATATCATATTTTGTTATTAAAATGAGTTGGTGAAATTTAGAAGTCATTATATATGCATATTAACTGTACCAAATTGATGTTTTAATTTTTTTAATAACTCTCATTATGTGTCAGTACATGTGGCCGTATTGCGTCGAAACACCGGTTCTCGTCCGATCAGCAGAGGTAAGCACCATTGAGTCTGTTATGTCCCTAGATGGGTGAATGCATAATACCAATTCCTGTTTGCTGAGATGCGTGCGTCAGAACTCGAAGGGCCTAGTTTGAATTTACGCGAAAATACCATTTTGAATTGTCTGAATTCAGCTTTCCTTTTCAGCTACGGGTTAAATAGAAACACTTTTTTCTGAAATCATTCTCACTAAAACAATTTAATATTCACTCACAACAATTATTATTCTTACAATGCAAAACTATGCTTCGGTTTTAAAAAGCAAATCAATCATTCAATCAGTCAGATTAACAGGTGTTTAAAAATTTAAATTTAGAAACAATCTGATTTTTTCTTTTTTTGTAACAGATATTATACATGTCTCATCCCTACAACTATCGGCTAAATAAAAAGACATATTCGATTCTATAGCCTTGGTTGGCAACCAGTCTACCACAGAAAGTAATGGTAACCTACTGCGGAAATATCTTCTGCCTAGTCAGTCATGTCTCTTTCGAGACATGATCGCCCAATGCGTGTATCGCGTATGGCACATAAATGACTGACTGAATATATTAGTACTGGGCATTAAGTGGGGGATCGGTTTTCTATTGTTATGAAGTAATAAACTGATCACCCACTAATTATACTTAATATAATAATGTAATATAATATCTTTTCAACTCCAGCTATGGCAACGTACTGCGGGATAATCTTCTGCCCTGTCAGTTATGTCTCTTTCGAGACATGATCGCCCAAAGTGTGTATCGCGTATGGCACATAAATGACTGACTGAATATATTAGTACTGGGCATTAAGTGGGGGATCGGTTTTCTATTGTTATGAAGTAATAAACTGATCACCCACTAATTATACTTAATATAATAATGTAATATAATATCTTTTCAACTCCAGCTATGGCAACGTACTCCGGGATAATCTTCTGCCCTGTCAGTTATGTCTCTTTCGAGACATGATCGCCCAAAGTGTGTATCGCGTATGGCACATAAATGACTGACTGAATATATTAGTACTGGGCATTAAGTGGGGGATCGGTTTTCTATTGTTATGAAGTAATAAACTGATCACCCACTAATTATACTTAATATAATAATGTAATATAATATCTTTTCAACTCCAGCTATGGCAACGTACTGCGGGATAATCTTCTGCCCTGTCAGTTATGTCTCTTTCGAGACATGATCGCCCAAAGCGTGTCTCACGTATGGCACTTAACTGACTGACATACAAGATTAAATTAACTGGTATTCTCAAGCGGTTACCCATCTAGTTATTGACCTTGCTCGAATTTAGTTAACTATTCAGCGAGCTGTGGTTGTAAGTCTATTATATTATTTCGATAGGTGTGTGAAGATATAAAAGTCACGTTTAAAAGTGACTGCTATCACATTTTTCATGACAGGAATCATATTGACATTTATAAGTCATCTTTGATCGTACTGAGAGAGACAAAAATACTTCAAGTGCTGCATTCATATTAACCATATCTTTTCATTGTCTTTGTGTCATATCTGTTTTTGTAACAAGTGTTTTTGAGTTGAAGAAACATTTTTTTTGTTTTGACAGAGATCACATTATTTCATTGCAAGTCACGACTCATGATTTTCAAATCGCGTTTGATTGAATGATAATTCTTCTTCTTCTACGTGCCCTATCTTTCAGGACGTAGACGATCATGGCTTTCCACATCTCCCTGTCCCTGGTGGCTTTTAGCACGCTTTCTCCTGTTACACCACCCAAATCTCGCTCTGCCATCCACTAGCTCAAGACCATAAATCTAGAATATAAATGTATAGAAACTAGCATGGCCACAAAATGAGGGATCAGTTTACATATTTATTATAATATAGAATTGATCCCCCCATTTTATATCCACATTATAATTTCTTATAAACTGTTGGCATATATATTCTTCTTTTATGTGCACTGTCCTTTCAGGACGTAGGCGATCATGGCTTTCTACATCTCCCTGTCCTTTGTGGCACAATGCAACCCTCGTTCTATCATCTACCGGATCAGGTCCTTCTAATATGTTTTCCGCTGCTTTCTTTTGTCTCTTTTTCTCTCTATCTGGCCTGTTAGTATCAGGTTCTCTAAGCCCTCCTTCCTCATTGCATGCCCCAGAAACTGAAGTTGTCTCTTCCTAATGCTCACTATTAATTTCCTTTTCGTCTCCATCCTTTCTAAAACCTCGTCATTGCTCACATGCTCGGTCCATGATATCCGCAACATCCTTCTGTAGAACCACATTTCAGTTGCTTCAAGTTTTTCTTTCATCTTCGAAGTTATTGTCCAATATTCCATGCCATATCCAAGAACCGACATCACATAGCAATCCAGTACTCTCCTCTTTGTTTCTAGTGAAAATTTTCACGATATAAAAGTAATTTTTAAGTGTTGATAGTTTAGAATTACATTTATATCGTGAAAGTTAACATGGTTTTCATCGCAAGACCTGTCGTGGCATTTTGAAATATTTTAGTTTCTCGCATATTTTTTAACAGCGAAAGAAAATATCCACACGAAATCAGAAACTGTAATAAAACAACGAAGAACCTTTTAAAGATCTAAGAAAATCATTAAGAAACAGGAATATTTTGTTATAAACAAAGAATAGAGTACTTAATTATTATTTAATATTGATCCTATCACATTTTAATGAATTCAGGAAAATCTAATCCTGGACAAGTTGTTCTACAGAAGGATGCTGAGAATACCATTAACGAACATGTTAACAACAACAAATTTTTAGAGAAAACGGATAGAGAAAGGTCGAATGCATTTAAAGGAACACCTAGAAATTCTAAGGCACATTATGAGTATAGAGGGCTTGGAAAATTTAACATTCACGGGACAGATTGAAATCAAAACGAACGGAGGAAAGCAATGGGTAAATTATCTATCCAGCTTGAGTGAATGGATGGTGGAACAAGGTTTAGAAGAGGTAACAAAAAGACAACATTTATCAAGAGCTACAAGAGACAGAAAATTGTGGAGAGCCATGACTGCCTTCATCCCTAAGGGACAAGGTACATAGAAGAAGAATGAGCTCGAGTAAATGGATAGCAAAACAAGGTTTAGAAGAGATAACAAAAAGAGAAAATTTATTAAGAGTGACAAAGGACAGGAAATTGTGGAGAGCCATGATTGCCTTCATCCCTAAGGAACTAGATGCATAGAAGAAAAGTGAGGTCGAGTAAATGGATTGAAAAATAAAAGGTTGAGAAGCGAAAATAAAAAGACAAAATTTTTTAAGAGTGACAAAGGACAGGAAATGGTGGAGAGCCATGATTGCCTTCATTCTTAATGGACAACGTACATAGAAGAAGAATGATCAATATTTAAAAGAGATAACAAAAAGACAAATTTTATTAAGAGCTACAAAGAACAGGAAAGTGTGGGGAGGCATGATAACTACTGAGGAAAGAGAGCTTGGAAAATTTGACATTCTCAGGACATAATGAATTGTTTGATGTTTAGTCGAGCCGGTGTTACTTCGTCATTTTTTTTCTACACATTCATTGGTTTGATTGTGAGAAACATAAATACTTGACATCCGCCCGTGCATTGAATATCCGGTCGGGTGCCTCTGCTATCGACCTAGGTGTCCTTGACAAAATCCAACGGAGAATTTGTAATGTGATTGATCCCGACATGGCATCCGCGCGTACATTGAATACTACTGCCATATCTGGTCGGGTGCTTCTGCTAACCACCTCGGGTTCCTTGACAAAATCCAACGGAGAATTTGTAATGTGATTGTTCCAGACTTAGCATCTGCCCTTGCATTGAATACTGCTAACATATCTGGTCACCTGTCCCTATTATCCACCTACAGTCCTTAACAAAATACAACGGAGAATCTGTAATGTGATCGACCCTGACTTGGTAGCTCAGTTACAGTCACTTTCTCACCGGCGCAATGTGGCTTCCCTGTGTCTCTTCTATAAATACTTTCACGACTTCTGCTCCGATGAACTTAGATCACCGGTGCACCCTAGGTACGAATTTGCACGAGATACTAGATTAGCAACTAGATCCCACCCTTTTAGAGTGAAACCGATAAAATGCAAACCCAATTTCTACTCTAACAGTTTCTTTTCTCGCGCTTCCCGACTGTGGAATTCCCTTCCACATGATTGCTTCCCCGACGGCTACAATCTCCAGGAGTTTAAATGTAAGGTCAATAGACACCTCCTAACACACTAACTCGCATCCATTCTTTCAAACACGCTTCCCATCTACCCAACCCCCAGCCTCCGTAACCTTACCCATCTATCACCCTCCTTCTGACATTTCCTATATCTAACCACTCTTTCTGTTTACCTTCCCCTATGTAGCCATATGCGCAATAGTGGCAATGGAATGCCTTGCTTGGGGTGAAATGATTAAAAAAAAACAAAAAAACCTTATAACATGTCACTTTCTCCCATAATTTTTCTTCTATGTAACCACCTGCGCATTAGTGCCTTGCTTGGGGCAATATATATATATTAATCATATCACCCCGAGCAAGGCGGTAACGCCACTGATGCGCAGGGGGCTACGTAAGAGTAAAAAGATTGGAAAAGAGAAAGCCGGAAACCAGGGAACAAGGGATGAGCCTCTTTACCTGTTCAATAGACGTGGGCGGTTTGTGAACCGGGCGATAGTTTAGTCTATCTACTCTTATTTAAAAAAAAAAGAAAAGATTGAAAACATTGGAAAAGAGAAAGCCGGAAACCACAGGGAACAAGGGATGAGCCTCTTCACCTGTTCAATAGACGTGGGTGGAGTGTGAACCGGGAGATAGTTTAGTCTATCTACTCCAATTGAAAAAAAAAGAAAGGAAAAAGTTAAAAGATTGGAAAAGAGAAAGCCGGAAACCACATCCTAAACAGGGAACAAGAGATGAACCTCTTCACCTGTTCAATAGACGGGGGTGGAGTGTGAACCGGGAGATAGTTTAGTCTATCTACTCCAATTGCAAAAAGAAAAACGAAAAGAGTGAAAAGATTGCAAAAGAGAAAGCCGGAAACCACATCATAAACGAGGAACAAGAGATGAGCCTCTTCACCTGTTCAATAGACGTGGGTGGAGTGTGAACCGGATATATATGCATATGTAATTTGCGTAGTTGGTCCAGTGCTTCTGCCATTTCTATTTGCTGTGATTTTTTTCAAAATATTAAGGTTCGTATAAGGGTTTTTATGTTATTATCATGAATTTCCTTTTGGACAGACTTTTGCGAATCTCTTTGTTCATTTCCTAATTCCTATGTAGCTCGCGATGGAGCATAGCTCTATTTCTTTACTGTTGGATAATGAATTCATCATCTATAGCAAATTCCTCAGAAGTTTTCTGTCAAGTTCTTTTTTAAATTTATTTGTATAATTGTTATCGCTAATCTTCTTCTTCTATTTGCCCTGACTTTTCAATATGTAGGAGACCATGGTTTTCCATGACCCTCTATCCCCGGTGGCTTTTAGCACGCTTTCTCCTGTTACACCACACAACCCTCGTTCTGTCATCCACCTGATTCGGCCCTTCAAATATGTTATTAGCTGCTTTCCCTTGTCTCTTTTTCACTCTTTGGACGTTGGCACGAAAGACTAAAAAGCAAGAGTTGTTTCCAGTTAAAGCGAAACCGTAAACTGAAAGAAAAATGAATGGATGTAAGTCAAATTTCGATTTCCTGGTATCGATATCAAATAAGTGTTTTTCGTCGTAAACTGAATTTTGAAGGCTAAATAAGTCCTCTGAGTAAATGATATCATGGCTGAGACTAAAAGCTACAATTATACCAACTTAGAGCCAAACCCGAAGCAAAAACTAAAACTTACCTTTTATATATATATATATTATCGATTTTCTGCACTATTGTAAGAACTGCAACCTTGAAACTTCTGAATATCGTTTCTTATGTCTTTGTCTATGAGTGTATCAAATTTGATTAAAATCGGACCACTCCTTCTATAACCCGATTTTTTCGATTATCAATTTTCAATATTTATCGGGGGTACCTCGACACAAAACCTAGCTAAGAAAACTCGCAGATGCTTATGGTACAACTGTTTAAATTTTCAATCGGTTCAGTCGTTTCGAAGACTATAGGTAACGCATACACACACACAGACACACACACATACACACAAAGTTCCATTTATAAATAAGTTTAGAAATAGCAGGAAAGGTTGTGTTCCATAGCCTTGGTTGGCGACCAGTCTTCTACCAGTATAATTCGCAAGTTACTGCGGAATAATCTCCTGACTAGGTATGTTTCTTTCTAGACCTGATCGGTAAAGCGTGTACAACGTATTGCACTTCACTAAAATATCCTTAGGATAGGTTTTAATCCGTCTCTTCCTTCCAGTTATGGGTTAAATAATATGACAGATTGGGTTCTATAGCCTTAGTCGGCAACCAGTCTACCACAGAAAGCAATGGCAACCTACAGCACGATACATCTTCTGCCCAGTCAGTCATGTCTCTTTCGAGACATGATCGCGAAAGCGTGTATCACGCATGGCACTTAACTGACTGACTGAATATAATAGTTGGAAACATAATTAAAACTTGTACTGGTTATAAAGTGGAGGAACAGTTTTCTATTGTTATGAAGTAATAAACTGATCCCCCACTAATTATACTTTATAAATATAATATGATCTATCTCTTCTCCCTCAAGCTGTGAGTTAAATGGCAGGATAGATTGGGTTCTATAGCCTTGATCGGCAACCAGTCTACCGTAGAAAGCAATGGCAACCTACTGCGCGATACATCTTCTGCCCAGTCAGTCATGTCTCTTTCGAGACATGATCGCCCAAAGCGTGTATCACGTATGGCACTTAACTGACTGACTGTACTAAATAATAGCTTCTTGTAAATTTCCAGGTCTTTTTTTAAGTTTAATTTGCATTTTTCTGCATTTTGCTTTAAACTTTGGGATTGTTTTTTTACAGTTTTGTGAAAAATATTTTGATAATATTTCGAACAGCTTATTTTTTATAGACTTTTTATCCGTTATCTATTGAGTGATGTTTTACTCTTATAGATTGACGTTTGCTAAACATTTTTAAATGATAATTTTGAAAAATGAGTCTGTGTTTCTAAAACAATTTAGTTTGTTGACGTATTTTACACACGAATCTATTTGGCTTGTTTTACTAATTTATATACCTTTGCTCCTATTTAGTTAATATTGATCAGGTTAGTGCCTGTTGGTTCTTTGTTGAATTTTCAAAATTGCTGTTTCAAATCGTCTAATTACTTTTTGCCATTTAACAGGGTCCGTTTTTTCTGGTGGTATTGAATTATAGGAGATTGCAATTTTATTATGACTACTGCGATTTTTGTTAAATTTTCTGCTGTTTATTTTGAGTTTGTTTGTCGTTAGATAATTTAAAAAAATGTTTCCCAGCTGGACTTGCTAGAATTCCATCTAGGTGGAACATCATCGATGAAATCACTATTCTTTAGGGTAAATGATCGCTAGCAAATGTATAGTTTAGTAAATGTATAGACAAGTTGCTGGATCCCACCCGGCTGACTGTCTTCCAGTTCCTGTAAAGTGGTTTTTTATTTTGCTTGAGTAAGCATAGATTATTATCCGTAATAATTTTTCTGTAATATTGTATTTTTTTTTTGTCTTAGATCGTAGAGTTGCTATTGAAATCACCTATAAGAATAAAGATTTTTGAAAATTGCTTTGTCAGATCTCTTCGCTTGTCCGCATCTATCTGGTCACGTGGTGAAATATACAGTGAGCATCCGCTGTTTTTTGTGTGCAAACATGCCTCTGATGGCTTCTTCTTCTTCTTCTTCTTCTTCTTCTTCTTCTTCTTCTTCTTCTTCTTCTATGTGTCTTGTCCTTTCAGGACATTGGCAATCATGGTCTTACATGTCTCCCTATCCCTGGTGGCTCTTAGCACACTTTCTCCTGTAACACCACGCAATCCCCGTTCTGTCATCTACCAGCTCAGGCCTTTCAAATGTGTTATCCATTGCTTTCCTCTGTCTCTTTTCCCTCTATCTGTTAGTATCAGATTCTCTAAGCCCTCTTTCTTTATTGCATGTCCCGAGAATTTTAGTTGTCTCTTCCTGATCCTCAGTATTAAGTTCCTTTTTTTGTTTCCATCCTTTCCAAAACTTCATCATTGCTCATATGCTCTGTCCATGATATCCGCAGCATACTACTGTAGAACCACATTTGTTGTTTCAAGTTTTTCCTTTATCTTTGATGATATTGTCCAGCATTCACTGCTATATTGAAGAACTGACATCGCATAGCAATCCAGTAATCTCTTCTTTGTTTCTAGTGAAAGTTTCCTGTATTTTGATATTTTACTCAGCTTCTGGAACGCATCCCTTGCCATGCACATTCGCCTTTGGATCTCTGTGTCGGACATTCTGTGTTCTGTTAGAACACTTCCCAGGTATTTAAATTTTTATACCTGCTTGATTTTAGTAACCCCCAACTGTATTTGGCATTGTGGTCTGTTCTTTTTGCTGATGACCTTGCATTCAGTTTTATTTGTAGTCCTTTTAGTAGTCCTTCTGTAGGAGGTCTTGAAGTTTCCTTTCCGTGTCTGAAAATAGCATAGTATCATCTGCGTGTCATACGTTGTTCAAACTGTGCCTCCGTTGACAAATCCTGGCATAGCATCTAAGGTCCTCAGAATAGTCTCGCTGTACAATTTGAATAGATCCAGTGAAAAGACATATCCTTATCTTACGCCCCTTTCTATCTTTGTGTACGTTATCTGTCCGTATGCAGGCTGTTTGCAGCCAGTAGACATTCTTGGTTACTCTTATGTCTTTCTCAACTATGTCGAGGCTGCTGAGCATCTGCATCAATTCTTTGTGGCGTATTTTGTCGAATGCTTTTACAATTTGAATAGATCCGGTGAAAAAACATATCCTTGTCTTACGCCCCTTTCTATCTTTGTGTATCTGCTTAATACGTTATCTGTCCCTATGCAGGATGTTTGCTGCCAGTAGACATTCTTGATTACTCTTATGTCTTTCTCAAATATGACAAGAGTGCTGAGCATCTCCACTAATAATTTTGTGGCGTATTTTCTCGAATGCCTTTGCATAATCGATGGCAACTTCCTGTAATTTGGTTTATAAGCCAATTATGCTTCGATGCATGTCATTTTGAAGTTGAGATTATATTTGTGATCATTTCTAATGTTTTGGAAATTTTTCCTTGTAGACAAATAACATTAGGATCAAATGTTATTAACAAGAAAAATTCGTTGTAATCTGGCTTTGGTCCACAACAATTCCATCGGATCATTCTATATCCCATGTTTGTATTTGCATTTGACATTTCTACTTTTTAGTGCTTTGATCTTTGTTTGAAGATTTTTGAACCTATACACATAGGGGAAGCTACCATGTGATCTGGCACGTCTTAGACCTCTCGACCACGAATGAACAAGATTTTATGTGGATAGGGGTCGCAGGTTCGAATCCTGCAGAATTACACACATTTTCATAATAACAATTTATCGTAAATAATCAGGCCGGTAGATATACATATATAATATTGTTTAATTAAAAACAGACTATCTACTTAAATATGAGTATCGATCAAAAATAATGTTCGAACCAATCATTTCAAATTGTCGGTTGTTTCTAACCAAGTTTCGTTAATCTTCATTAATATATATATATATATATATATATATATATATATATGTCTGTGTGTGTGTTTGTGTGTGTGTGTGTGTGTGTGTGGCATAATGATGACCCACGTATACTGTCTTAATATGTATAGGAAATATAATGTCATCTTGGCCTCATCCATTCAACGGATTGGACTCTTCTATCTACTACATATACTTCTCCTCAAAAGCGAGAGAGAGGGAAATAGAGGAAGAGAGAAGGCAGATCAGCATAGAGCAGAAGAGATCGATAGACAGAGATAGCCAAGACCGCTACCGTACGAATATTGCTATTCCCAGTTTTAGTATAACCACCTAAGAGTTCCAAGTATTTTTATCTTGATGTGTTTAATACAGTATAACCCGGATATAAGAGACCCGTGTATAAGAGAAACCCTGATATAAGTTAGATGTTCGTCTCAAATTAGAGCCAGTGGTAATGTATGTAAAATAGACCAAACCCGTATATAAGATAAACCCGGATATAAGATAGCCCTACCCGGTCCCGGGAACTCTCTTATATCCGGGTTACACTGTATATATATATCGTTATTTCCTGTTTTGGTTGTTGTTGTATTATTTCTTGTTGGACATCTTAACCGGGTACATGACAGTATATATATATATATATATATATATATATATATATATATATGCGTTTTAGTTTGTTGATCGCCACATTTTGTGATGATGTTTTTTTAATTAGTAAGTTCCTTGATTTCCCGAGGCTGAATATTCAGGGACAGATCTGTATTTCTAATAACGTTGTTTCGGGTATGACGTCTTCGTTAGGATAAGCTTGAAATATTAAATTGTAGAAATATCTAAGTCTCGGGATTTTATCTGCACGTTTCTTATTGTTAACATTTACAAGTAGATTGACATTTTCCACTGTTCAATCATTTGCTCTGCTGATAATAATATTTCTATTAAGAATCTAGGTAGATTGGCCCAAGGGATTTCCTCCAGGGATTCAATTAGGATGAATCCAAGCAATTAACTTGAGGCTTCACTAAATCAGAGTCAATAAGATTCCCTTTGGGTTTTTTGTTTGAGTTTGCACAGTGGATGTTTTTGTTTTGTGTTTTTTATTGGTCCTGTTCTCCACCATCCACATTTCTATTGGGGATTTACCAATGTAATTAAAACCATTTGTATTGCATGAAAAGAGAGAAGAACGATACATCGATCTGTATACTACTGTCGTAAAAAGAATTTTAAGATCATGTTAATATCATGTTTCAGTAACCTAAAAGAAAGTGATGCCTTAATATCAAATAGTCGTCAATTTTTTTTTTTTACCTTCAGCATCAATAATTAAGTTTTTGTGTTTGATTTTTATGTACTCAATCTTTGAGACATTTTTGGGCCTAATTATATAAATTCTAGGGCTTAACATGACCAAACGTTTGATCAGATCGGTCCTTTTCGACCGTTCATCCAACCCAAATACGTACCAAAAAGGAATGTTTCATCTCATATGACCACTTATACAACCAGGCACAATTCGTAACACATTTTTAGGCCCAGTTCATTCAGCATAAATACGGACCAAAAAGTAATGTTTCCTCTCATATGATCACTTATACAAACAGGCTCATTTTTTAATACATTTTTGGGCCTAATTATATAAATTCTAGGGCTTACCCTGACCAACCGATTGATCCAATCGGTCATCTCCGACCGCCCATCCAGACCAACTACTGACCAAAGAGGAATGTTTCCCCTCATCTGGCCATTTATACAACCAGGCTCAATTTTAAAGACATTTTTGGGTCTAATCATATAAATTCTAGGGCTTAACATGACCAACCGATTGGTCCGATCGGTCATTTCAGTCTGTCCATCCAGCCCAAATACGGAACAAAGAGGAATGTTTCCTCTCATATGACCCCTTATACACCCAGGTCATACTCTGCTCCCCAAACAATTTTCTTTTATCAGACTGACATATCCCGAAAAAGAATACAGCATAAAATGATCAGTTGAAGAATGGAACTCTACACCAGGAATAAGAAATGCAGATTTATTGTACTAAGTTACAATTAACAATAATACACATATAGGCAAGCCACGGGTTGGAGAGGAATCGACTATCGAATAGTGAATGCCTTCGCCTAAGACCGTTTCCGTATTTACTAGCCTTCCCACGCAAGGCCAGATGTGACACATGGTCATTTTATAGTGGGTATTCCCGGCCATATAGCCGGGCCAAAAAATGTCTGTCTATTTTTCCTCAGTCGTGATTCTACCCTTTGGCGGAACCACGACTGGGTTTGTGCTCTCTGCTCGAAAGCAGAGATCGCCCTCTACCCGAAGGCAGAGATCTGACAGTGTCATAGCGTCGTCAGGCGAATGCCTAAGACGTTTTCTGTATTTACTAACCTTCCCACTCAAGGCCAGATGTGACACATGGTCATCTTATAGTGGGTATTCACGGCCATATAGCCGGGCCAAAAAATGTCTGTCTATTTTTCCCCAGTCGTGATTCTACCCTTCGGCGGAACCACGACTGGGTTATTGCTCTCTGCTCGGAAGCAGAGAGCGCCCTCTACCCGAAGGCAGAGTGCTGACAGTGTCATAGAAAAGTCAGGCGAATGCCTAAGACGTTTTCCCACCGTCGTACCGCTCGTTACCGTCCTTTATAAAGTAGAGCATTCTATTCTCGAGGGATGACGAGATGTTCCACTAGAACACAGACATTATATGTCGTCACTAATGGCAAATAGGTGGATTTATTACAGATTTTTTTACTCATATGCAGAGGTGTAGTTGGCGTTTTCTGCAGCCCTAGCCGACATGAAGGAGAAAGCAAGACGGACAGAGGAAAACATAGCAAAACCTAACTACTGAGATTTTGTAAATGAATAGTTTAGTGTTTGAGTTATAGCAAGAAGGCAAGATTTACTAAAATATAACAGACAAAAATGTGTGGCAAATCATGACCGCTAACGCTCTGAAAAGACATGTCACATAGAGGAAGACGTCTATCATACGTTTTGTGGCAAGAATTATACCGATATTTAAAACGTATTTATGGATGTCTTCTTAAGATGTCATATCTTTCCATTGCAAGAAATGCGTAAAGATTTGGAAATCTTTTTTTATAATGTGTCTTGACAGCCGTCGTAATTTTTCAAGGCGCGTAGTCTGTTGAGATTTATAAATCGCCATTGATATAGAGGTGACAGCTATCGTATTTTTTATAGCAATATATTTGTTTTCATGCAAGAATGGTGTTGCTTTTTACTTCCCGCATATCACTTTCTGCGTGGTTATTAAAATATTGTTAAGATTGAAACATATTTTTATAACTGTCACACTGAAGATTGAAAATGAATAATGAAAATTTAATCGCAAAATATTTTTATTATTAATTTCATTTAGATCTATTTTGAAAATATGTTAGAATTGTCTAGAATTATGCTGAGAGGAAACCGTCTGAAGAGAATAGAATAAAAGAGAATAAAACTAATCCATGATCCTGGAGCTCAGACTCAGCCTAAAGAGTATTTGTGTGAAATTTGGTGAGAATTGGATAAAAATTGTGGATTTGTATAAAGGACATGGAGATAGATAAACAGACACACACACAAACATCTTGTCTATATATATATATATATATATATATATATATATATATATATATTATTGATTTTTTGCACTATTGTAAGAACTGCAACCTTGAAATTTCTGAATATCGTTTCTTATGTCTTTGTCTATGACTGTATCAAATTTGATTAAAATTGGAGCTGTCCTTTTATAAGCGATTATCGTATTTCGATATTTATCGGGGATACCTAGACACAAAACTGATCTAACAACACTCGCAGACGGTTATAGTACAACTGTGTAAATTTTCAAGAAAATCGGTTCAGCCGTTTCGAAGTCTATAGGTAACGGACACACACACACACACACACACACACACACACACACACATACACATAGACACATATACACACAGACAAAGTTCCATTTATAAATAAGTTTAGAACCGTAAGTACAAACGGATTTTAATAAAAATAAACAACAATATTCGCAATTTATTTAATCTGACATGTCTAAAATGAAGTTTGCTGCCTAAATACACGAAATTTAAATTATATAATCCAGCAGCTCATCATAAACCAACACCTGGCAATATAAATGTAGCCTTGTAACAAGGCTTATTGAAGTCACTAATGATAACCTAACAACTCTCAACAAACGGAAACAAGAAATACATAACATATTAAAAAGAACTACCAAATCTGAACAACTTTAACAAAATCTAAATAGACTAAAAGAAATTACTAACAGATCGGAACATATTTTAATAATTCAAAGAAAACTCAATACATTATATAAAGGAATTATATAACTTCCAAATAACTTTAAAACTTTTCAAAACATTTCTGATTTGGAATTAAATGACAACCAAACAGAAATAATTCGGAACTAACTGTCATATATACAAACATAATGAACTACATAAAATTGAAATTGAAACACTACACCAAAATATTGTGCTGATACCGAGCAAGCGAGGGACCGGATGTTTGCCCTCAGAGATCCAGAAAGCAAATGACCAAAACTGGTCTTTGCGCATCTAGGCTCTATGCAGAAGTTCTGGAGGGAAATCAAAAATAAATAAATATCAAATTCCCTTTACGAACCTGTAGAAGAACTCTGGATCCTGATTGGTCATCAAATCGCAAAATTCAAAATACGTCAGAAAAACGGTTTTCCATAGCTAAAGAAAAAAATCGTTCTTTGAGCCACACCACGTGACTGGATTGAATATTTAAGAATGGTCTCTAACCGGTCACGACGGTCATTTCAGAGGAGGTGGTTGGCTGACACACATCAAAGATGTAACTCTCAACTTCAAGTGACCCGGTTTTTGTCTTCTCTCTCTCTCTCTCTCTCTCTCTCTCTCTCTCTCTCTCTCTCTATCGCAACAATTACTGCTACAAACAACTTTATCACTGAACACGAACTCTACTCATAACTTCTTACTAAGGTTTATAATTGAACAATAATTTCTACAACTCTTGTTATTCCTTCTTTTAATAAATTTCTATTTTACATTCAAAGTGTATATTTTATTATTCCACTCTTCTACACTAATCCACTCTTCTACACTAATCCACTCTTCTACACTAATCCACTCTTCTACACTAATCCATACATTCCAACCTGCCGACAACCAACCTTCTGATAATAATTCTGATGATTATAACTCAACATTAAACTCGTAAGCTGTAGGGAGTTCAGTTAAGTCTGACACAAGGCCGAACAAAAGAAACATTAACCAGCTCCCTGAACTTCAATCTAATTAAATTCCAAGAACAGAAGCTAATTACTACAGAACCAGATCTCCGTGATCTAATTAAGTCAGAATCTATAAAAAACAGACACGATAAAAAGATATATTCTTCAAAACTCATAATTACTTGACTGAAGATTGCTACAAAATAATTACGCAACCATCCAGAAATAGTAATTATGAAAGCTGATAAATCTAAAAACATTGTTTAAAACAAGTCTGACTACATATAAAAATTAGGACAGTTACTTGATAATCATACCAAATTTAGAAAATTTACCAATAACCTTATCACTCAGCTAAAAGTAAAAATTAATAAATTCATCACAGCTAATAATACGGAGCAGGAGAATCTAAAACTTATTAAATAATCGGGGACTATAAACCAGGATACATTTATGGTTCCGTCAAAAGACACAAGACTAACTTTCCATTTCGCCCTATTATTTCAAAAATACCCACTCCTATATATCTACTAACTAAAATGCTTAACCATTTAGTAACACCATACATACCTAACAGCATTAAATCATCTCTTGAACTTATACAAATATTAAAAAAAGAAAATACTTGTAATGTAACCAAAGCATCACTTGATGTTGAAAATCGTCTCACTAATATTCTTGTTAGAGAAACCAGTACATTATTATAAAAATATATACAATAATAATTATTCCCCCCCGCCACACTGAAAATTTTACCTAAAATAATAAAAAAAATAATTTAACCTGAACCACACAAAATTTCATTCTATGATCACAGTTATGATATATACGTGTAACGGGACGGTGTTTCAATGAGCTCAGTTCTGGATCCAACCTTCAGCATATTCTACATGGCCAACCTGGAAAATAATATATTTAGCACCTCTAAAAACCATGCATCTACGTACGATATGTACATTATATTCTTATATCAGGTAAAAACATATAAGAAATAACAGAACTAAAAATAAAATTCCGAACATCTCTTTTCTGAAGCTCACATACGAAAAAATAACAAAATCTCTTTCCTTGACATTTTAATAGACAAAAAGAATAAGACATTTACTACTCCCCGTATACAAAACAACTAGCAAAAATTCTTGCACTCTTAACTAACTAGTGAATGTCGTAATTACTGCAAAATAACACGTATACAAAGTTTAATTAACCGAGGACAAATCAACTCCTCTGCAAAAACATCTTACTCTGAACTGAAAAATATTAAGCAGATTCTTATTAATAATAGCTTGCCAAACCACATTGTAGAGGAACAAATAAAAAGGTATTTCAAAAAGCTCAACACACATCATAAAGAATAATGTATTTCCGCAAAAGACCTTAAATATATCAAACATTTTTATTGCAATCAAATGCACGATAACTACAAACAACGTGAAATAATCATAAAAAATCTCATTCCTATTAATATATCTCCCGTTGATCCTAATACAAAATTAGAATTTTAAATCTAAACTTATTTATAAATGGAACTTTGTCTCTGTGTGTGTATATGTATGTGTGTATGTGTCTGTGTGTGTTTCCGTTACCTATAGATTCCAAAACGACTGAACCGATTTTCTTGAAAATTTACACAGTTGTACTAGAGGCGCCTGCAAGTGTTCTTAGCTAGGTTTTGTGTTGAGGTACCCCCGATAAATATTGAAAATCGATAATCGAAAAAATCGGGTTAGAGAAGGAGTGGTCCGATTTTAATCAAATTTGATACACTCATAGACAAAGACATAAGAAACGATATTCAGAAGTTTCAAGGTTGCAGTTCTTACAATAGTGCAGAAAATCGATAATATATATACATATATAAATATATATATATAAGGCAAGATGTTTGTGTGTGTGTCTGTTTATCTGCCTGTGTGTCTGTATTTTTTTCAGCCCTTTTATTTTAGTTTTTGCTTCGGGTTTGGCTCTAAATAGGTATAATTGTAGTTCTTAGTCTCAGCCATGATACCATTTGCTCAGAGGACTTATTTAGACTTCAAAATTCAGTTTACGATGAAAAAACTTATTTGACATCGATACCAGGAAATCAAAATTTGACTTACATGCATTCATTTTTCTTTCAGTCTACGGTTTCGCTTTAACTGTAAACAACTATTGCTTTTTAGTCTTTCGTGCCAACGTCCAAAGAGTCTGAGCGCCAGGACCATGGATTAGTTTTAAAGCTTTCATTATACCCGAGCAACGCAGGGCTATACTGCTAGTATATTATAAAAAATACAATACTAGTAATTTACTTATCCATAATAACTCCTCCCCAACAACTGATGTATTACGTATTATATATAATTTCAAATAACACTTGGGAGACTGAATGTCCAGTAAAAAATAATATATATATATGTTGGATTTACAACAACTACATTAATAAGACGTCTTACATAACATATGTCTGACTATTCGTCCATTTTTAGACATCTACAACAGCATCGCTATCTACATTCACAATATGAATAATTAATGATCGATAACACAACTATCCTACACAAAGAAAACAACAAAAGCAAAATTCTAATCCACTTCGCAATATTCATTAAAAACTTTAGTCGTTAATTAATAGAATCAACTATGAATACTGTAGTAATTTTCCAAAATTTTCATAAAAAGAACAGTTTTTTCATGCTTTAACACGTGCAAGACCATGACATTAAAACATAAAAATAATTCCATTTTGGATAACATTCACCTTCTCATGAACGCTAAGCAATTTCTCAACTGTTACATTTGACGCAAGAAAATTTACAGTAATGACTAGCAACACAGTTTTGCGGTTATTTTTCGTCATCGCAACTCACATCACTAAAGATGATCTCAGAAAGAGATTGAAAGTACTTGTGAACATTGAGAAACGAATAATAAAGTTCATCTCATTTCATAATTCAATTATAATAAGCGAAAGATTATCCGAGAGTATAAATAGATTTTATTAGAAATAAGCAGACACAAAGTGTGCAATTGCTATTATCTAACACACACACACAGACACACACACACATATATATATATATATATATATATATATATATATATATATATATATAGATATATATATATAAGCCAAACGGAAAACGGTATGTAGGTAAAATCTCAAATGAGATCCTATTAATATCAATCTATTAATACTAATATTAAAATCATTAGAGCGATTAAATTCCTTGGCTTTAAAACTGAAGTCTCCTCCAATCTAAAAATAGTTAAATATTTAGACATTAATCGTAATCTGAATGACGGCTCCCACCAGACTTATCTCAAAATCAATAATAGCCCTAGCTATAGTAATATCTATTCCTTTCACTCAATACTATTATAAGGCAAATACCGAACAATGTTATCACAAGTATTAACCAATTATCGTCCAACTTGAAACATTTTCAATGAAAATAAGAAATTATTCAACAAGGCCCTTCAGGAGAGTGATTTCTGAAATAAATTGGCATTTGAAAATCCTGTTATTAATTATGTAACATCCAATGCTAAACTTAACGTAGAAAAAGTAATGTAATAAGGTTTAAAACTGCATTCTATAGACTATCTAATATTAATGTAGGTAGATATTTTTAGACTAATGAGTAATATTTCAACAACAACAACAACAACAACAACAACAACAAAACACTACACAAAATCTTCAGTAGAATTACTTTTAAAATTAACTACTCCTGCACTAAAAATGTGGTCAGTATTATCAGTTCCCAAACTAATAAAACTTTTAAAAAGTTTAGACAATAACAACAATAAAACAGGTATTTTAAATCATTGCAATTGTAGGTCCGTTCTACCAAGCTCCAATCTCTCCGACAATTATCAAGAATTTCCAAATTTACACTGGTATTTCTGCAGATATATTTAAACAACGAGACTACACTCACAAACACTTCTTTTCTAACACCAATCTAAGATTTCGAACATCTCCTTCTCGAAAAATTTGGGAATTGAAAGAAGAGGGGCTAAGCCCCATAATAAAAAGGAAACGGATATACTCAGCACCACCAAAATATTTACAATAGAAGCAATATATGTATAGTTGAAAAAAGAATGAAAATAATAAAGTATATTAAACCGAATGTACTTTAAAATTTATGAAAATAATTTAAAAGCAAATGCCTTCAAAAATCTAAAATTTTAGTTATGCTAAAATCCTTCCCAACGTATAAGCAATAATCAATTACGTTTGGTTATTTCTATACACGTATGAGTATGCGTGTATGTGTATGTAGGTGTATATATATATATATATATATATATATATATATATATATACAGAACTGTGTAAAGTATTTGGAGAAGAACTATTTTATCTTTGACGAGTCATCAAAATATAGTTTAAAATCACCCCTGTCCTAAAACTTTTGAACACTACCAGTAGTATGCAAAAGTATTAGGACAGGGGTGATTTTCCTAAAACCCTCACTGAAATTCAAATACAGAGTGAAAAGCCAAGTAAACTGCTAATAAATATTATTTAAAACTAGGTTTTAAAAAATTATTAAATAGAAGTTATATTTAATTTTTCCTATTTTTATTAAACGAGGTATTTTGGAACTACTCTATTGAACATCTATGGGATATTTTCGATAAAAAAAACTGATAAATCTAATGTTACTTCGCAAGACACACTTTCGGAAGAAATACAAGCTGCTTGGCAGCAGATACCATTAGATACATTAAAGAAGCTTGTGATGTCAATGCCTGACAGGCTATTATACTAAATAGTAAATTTATTTTGAAACAGGTACTTTTTTCTTGTTAAAGCATTTGTTGAGTAAATCAAATAAAATTACTTTAATTAAATTGTTCATTTTCTGTCAATATTCCTCTTACAAGATAACATAGTCCTTGTCCTAATACTTTTGCACAGTACTGTATATATATATATATATATATATATATATATATATATATATATATATATATATATAATAATAATAATAATAATAATAATAATAAAACCGACTCTGTACGTATTCTAATCTTAAAATGTTACACAAGTAATTTTTAAAGACCACGAATAACCAGCAGAATCTAACTCCGTTATTGTCCTCGGCTATAGAGCTTTGGACAAAGAGGGGGAAAAAAAGAAAACTGCGTAGGACCGACAATACATACGGTTCTTCACAGTAAAGAAAAAAACCCTCGAACGGAACGAACCACCAGGAAAGAAAAGTGCTCGATACTAAACTAACCAAAAAGTGTTAACAAAAAGGCAGTTACGCAGAGCAAAAACACACGAAAAAAATCGCAATCGCCAAGACCTACCTGGTCGCACAACGGCTCGTCAGGGCCTGACGAGCCGTTGTGCGAAACCGCGGTAGGTCTTGCGATTTTTTTCGTATATATATATATATATATATATATATATATATATATATATATATATATTTCTTTTCAGTGACAGCATAATTTTGGTTCTTTTACACATTTGGTAATCTTCAAAAGTCATTTTTAGTAATTGAGTTTGAATCTATTTCGCCATGTCTCCGTTTTTCCTCCCTCTTTCCTACCCTCTGTTACAATGTTTAGACACCTACCTTCTAACATAATTTACAAGCTCTTTTAACTCTCTCTCACACTGTTCTTTCGTATTTCTTTTCTTTTTCTTCTTATGAATGAACTTCCTGTGTATGAAATTATCTTTGAGTGAGCTTTCGCTGTAAAAATTTTAAACAGTTCCATAATAGTAATAAAGATTTGGTCGCTGACGAAGCGAATCTTCCTTGCAGAAATGATCATATCACACATGTGACTTTCGAAATTTTATTTGAATATATATATATATATATATATATATATAACTAAATTTGTTGTGATATTATAACATATTCTAAATAAATACTATATATATATATATATATATATATATATATATAAACGTATATTTTTTTAAACATTTCACCCCAAGCAAGGCAATACACTGCCACTATTGTGCATGGGGCTACATAGGGGAAGGTAAAGAGGATGAGTGGTTAGATGTAGGAAATGTCAGAAGGAAGGTGATAGATGGGTAAGGATACCGAGGATGAGGGTTGGGCAGATGTGAAGAGTGTTTGAAAGAATGGGAGCGAGTTAGTGTGTTAGGAGGTGTCTATTGACCTTACATTTAAACTCCTGGAGATTGTAGCCGTCGGGGAAGTAATCATATGGAAGGGAATTCCACAGTCGGAAAGTGCGAAAAAAGAAACTGTTGGAGTAGAAGTTGCGGTTGCATTTTATCGGTTTCACTGTAAAAAGGTGGGATCTATTTGCTAATCTAGTTTCTCGTGCAAATTCGTATCTAAGGGGCAGCAGTGATCTAAGTTCATTGGAGCAGTAGCCGTGAAAGTATTTATAGAAGAGACACAGGGAAGCCACGTTGCGCCGGTGAGAGAGAGACTGCAGGCGGTCTGCCAAATTGGTTTCGATCACATCACAGACCCTCCACTGTACCTTGTCGAGAAGCCCGAGGAGAATAGCAGGGGCATCCGACCAGATATGGCAGCAGTATTCAATGCACGGGCGGATGGTAGATTTATATATGTGCAGAATAGATTCAGACGGAAAAAACTGCTGGGTTCTGCACAGAGAACCGACTTTCATGGCAGCGGATTTAACAATGGATTCGATATAGTCATTCCATTTGAGGTCCGCTGTAAGTGTGAGACGAAGGAGGCGTAGTGTTTTACTCTCTGGGAGGCTAGCCTGGTCCATGCTAATGAGAGGTAGGTGCAATTGTCCATTATGGTTAATTGATAGTAGCTTCGTTTTAGAAGCATTAAAATTTACGAGCCATTCCATACCTCAGTCCACAGTTAGCTTTGTCGCCTACACCAGATTTTTGGTCGAGGCGAGAGTAAACTGTGGTGTCATCGGCGTACATACCTACTTGGGATCTTATGGTATCAGGGAGATCATTAATGTATCGTAGAAAGAGCGTAGAACCTAGGATAGAGCCTTAAGGGTCACCTGCGTTCGTATGGTAGTTCTGGGAGGCATGCCGTTTAATACCACCTTCATTGAGTGGTTAGAGAGGAATGACTGCATTAGTTCAAACAAATGTCCAGTTATACCATAGCTCCGCAGTTTGCATAGAAGGCCGGCATGCCAAACACTGTCGAACGTTTTAGAGATATCCAAGGCAACGGTTCGAGCTTCACCATTCCTGTGGAGTGCCTACAGATAATGAATGTCTATTATGTTTAATTATGACCCGTTTTATTCATCATAATTTCAGGTGAATATGAAGAAAAATTAGTCCAACATTTAGATATTTTTTATTACGCTCTTTCTAAGCTGTCGGCACACATGAACCATTTTCAGAGTTGTTGCCGGAACTTTAACATAAAGATATATACTATGATTATTATCTTGTGTTGTGATAAAACATATGACAGTAACTGAATAGCACACGCAGGTCGTAAATTAGTAATGCGGCTCTATGAAGTCACATCCCATAAAAGACCGAAATGTTAAAACAGAACAATTTGTCTAATTGCAATATATTGTATTGTGACTAAATTGAAATCTGATTTTATTGAGTGTTGGTTGATTTAATGTAGATATCTACTAATATATAAAGGTTCTTTTTCATCTCTGTATGTGTGAGTATTATTTGTGTTATCGACTAAAATCTGTCTAATTGTAATATAATAACAGACAGTCATTGTCTGTTATATTTAACAATATATGTTTAGACAATTATCTGCTTCCTAAATGCACTATATATATATATATATATATATATATATATATATATATGTATATATTGCCGCTATGGACAAGGGCATGGTCGCCAAAGCGTGTGGATCATTTCAGGAAAAAGTGGAGAGCTATAATTATCAAAGTCTTGAAGGGACATGCCAAGATAAAGATAAAGAACGAGAAAGATAAGAAGAAGGAAAGGGAAGGGAAAAAGAAGAAGAAAGCGAAGAAGGAAAAGAAGTTTTCTTATCCCGTCTGCCATCAAAAGAGTGTATCTTGTTTTTGGTAAATGTTGATCGTTTGACATGGAAATGGTTGAAGGTAACAGCTACGTCTATGGATAAGCAATAACGTGAGAGGATTATTTATTACCCTATTAACCTTAGTCCAATTCCTTATCGTTTATATATCTCTTGCTAGCGAATAATCAGGGAATAAATACAAAATACTCTAATGTAATTAATAATCAATAAAAGTGATTTAAAAGTAAATCGTAAACCTGTAACCTAAATAGAATAAATAAAAACGTTGGCCTTTAAATTGTAACCTCTACTCCAGTGACCTAAACAATTTTAACAAACAAACCTATATACACTACCAATAAAATTACCGCTTTCCGCTCTGTAATTAGTTCTGTTCAATAGCCGCCCGTTCGAGTAATTCAAATGAAACGGAAATAACCGTTCCTGCCTATACATAAACTGATAGAATAATACAAAAATCACCAGATATGACTGACCTTCTTACTAATAATACAACAGGGATGAACACATAAATCTTGGAGTGACTATCCAAAACACATAACTTGAAGATGGGGTTCAAACATATAACAGATTATCGTTAATCCGTGTTCAGCTTTTTCGTAACTGTCTACGTTTCTCTATCTATCTATCTATCTATCTATCTATCTAGCTAGCTAGCTAGCTATCTATCTAAATCAAGCCTTATATACACATCGGTGAAAGTGTCTGCTTATATTTCTTTATATTACGATACAGTTCAGAGCAGTGATTGTTACTTACGAAAAATTAAACGATGTGTATATAAAGCTTGATTTAACTCCGATTAGACTGTGTAATCATTCGTGGTCTAGCGGTTTAATACTCACCAGATCAATACGTGGTTTCCCCCTATATATATATATATATATATATATATATATATATATAAACACACACACACACACACACACACACACACACACACACACACACACATATATATATATATATATATATAAGGTTAATAGGGTAATAAATAATCCTCTCACGTTATCTATCTATCTATCTATCTATCTATCTATCTATCTATCTATCTATCTATCTGCACCTCGGCGTGGTGTAAAGGTTAGCAAGCTCGTCTCGATAGAAACATTATAACCTAGTAGTGAGTTCGATCCTCACTGGGTATCCCCTACTTTCGACCGTGTGTTACGTCTAAGCTACACTTAGAAAATCACCTTCCTCCAGGTTTGGGGTTTGGGCGCAGGGCTAAAAACCCTGCCCCATAAAAAACAGTTCGTTAAGGAAACACCAAAAACGCTGCCCTACGCACCATTAGGTTTAAGGGAAAGTTTATTACATATATATATATATATATATATCTTTTATAATTGTTCGCGATAGAAACAGTTTACTAAAACATAAGGACTGTGATTTTTAAGAGTTATTGTACCATACATAAATACACGGTGTGAGAACAAATGGATTAATACATTTCACGAACGTATTTGAGCGAAGCTAAATTCGTTGAATTCGACTGAAATTCGAACTCGGCTCTCCAATTTCTCGTGAAAAGGGAATGATAGCCCATCTACCTCATGGCTAAAATGAAATAAATCAATAAATAAATAACCAAAACTAACCGAAAGGAGCGTAATCGTTCTTTTATGAACATCTCTAAAACGTAGCTAAACTCAAACAAGTATATATACGCAGGAAAAGACCATAGAGTAACAAAACACTGATTAGTTACTTTTTCGTTGCTTTTTCTCAAAAGTATATAAAAAGATGTAAATTTATTTATAAATGGAACTTTGTATCTGTGTGTGTGTGTGTGTGTGTGTGTGTCTGTCTGTGTCTCTGTGTGTCCGTTACCTATAGAAACCGAAACGGCTGAACCGATTTTCTTGAAAATTTACACAGTTGTACTATAAGCGTTCGCGAGTGTTCTTAACTAGGTTTTGTGTCGACGTACCCCGATAAATATCGAAAATCGATAATCGAAAAATCGGGTTATAGAAGGAGTGGTCCGATTTTAATCAAATTTGATACACTCATAGACAAAGATATAAAAAACAATATTCAAAAGTTTCAAGGTTGCAGTTCTTACAATAGTGCAGAAAATCGATAATATATATATATATATATATATATATATATATATATAAGGCAAGATGTTTGTGTGTGTGTCTGCTTATCTCTCTGTATGTCCTTTATACAAATCCACAATTTTTTTCCGATTCTCACCACACTTCACACAAATATTCTTTAGGCTGAGTTTAAGCTCCAGGACCATGGATTAGTTTTAAAGCTTTCATTATACCCGAACAACGCCGGGCTATACTGCTAGTCATTAATTACTGTCGTCAATAAAAGCAAATCATTAAACTAGCAGACCACAACACTTCTTCTAACAGTTTGCCATTTGGATCTTCTTCTTCTTCTATGTGCCCTGTTCCTTCAGGACGTAGGCGATCATGGATCTCCACGTCTCCCTATCCCTTGTGGCTCTTAGTATGTTTGCTCCTGTTGGTCCTGGCAACCCCCGTTCCGTCATCCACCTGATCAGACCCTGCAAATATGTTATCCGCTGCCTTCCTCTGTCTCTCCTTCCTTCTATCTGTCCAGTCAGTATCAGGTTCTCCAGGCTCTCCTTCCTCATTGCATGTCCCAGGAACTTCAGTTGTCTCTTCCTGATGCTCAGCATCAATTTTCTTTTTGTTGCCATTCTTTCTAACACTTCGTCGTTGCTTGTATGCTCAGTCCACGATATCCGTAGCATCCTTCTGTAGAACCACATTTCGGCCGCTTCCAGTTTTGTCCTCATTTTCGATGATATTGTCCAGCATTCACAGCCGTATTGAAGAACTGACATCACGTAGCAGTCTAGAACTCTTTTCTTCGTTTCTATTGGGATTTTCCTGTGTGTTAGTATTTTGCTCATCTTCTGGAACGCGTCCTTTGCCATGCCAATTCGCCTTCGGATCTCCGTGTCGCACTTTCCATCTCCTATTAGAACACTTCCTATACATCTTTTTTATTTTAGAATAAAATATGACGTGTCTGCAAAATAAGCGCACATACGGAAAACTCATATGATTTTGTTTATTTTAATTAAGAACAAATATGAGACAAATATTCTATTAAAGGAAAAAAGACAATAAAAGAGCAAGAATTATGAAGAGAGAAGATAACGATTGAAATTTAATTTAATTTTTTGAAGATGAAAGTTGTCCTGGAAGCTAGAAGGCGGAAGACAGTTCCACAACCAAGAGGTTCTATAGAAGAAACAGTGAACATAGAACTTGCGGTAGCATCTAGCCAGTCTAAATGTGAATCAGTATGACCTTGCCGCCAATCTAGTACTGCGCTTAAATTCGTAAAGTCTAAGTACCATAGCGGAAAGTAAATCAGAACAACCACCATGAAATCTCTTATAGAATACGCTCAGAGAAGATACGTTACGGAGGTAAACATGTGTCTGAAGTCGAGGTGCCATGTCAGAAGAAATAATATTCCAGATTTTTATTTGGATTTTATCAAGAATCTCTAAATATCTAGCAGGAGAACCAGACCAGATGTGGTATCCATATTCAAAGCAATGACGAATGGTAGTCTAATAAATATGTAAGATAGATTCTGGAGAAAAAACATTGCAGATTCTTTGGATGTTATCAAGAACCTCTAAATATATAGCAAGAGAACCTGAGCAGATGTCACAGCAATATACAAGCAAAGATAAATGTTAGGTTTAAAAATACGTAAGCTAGATTCTTGCGTGGATCGGTAAATGTATGCAGACAGATTTTAAAAAAAAACATTCGTCTCAAGACAAGTCCTACATTTTCTAGAGTGTTCATCCTTACTAATGCGTATTTTTAGATCCTCACTGTGTGATATATACATACGGCCTTGAACCAAACTTAGCTAGGGTTAGTATAAAAGAATAGCACATCGTTAGTAAGATTAACTATTTGATCGGCACGGCTGGGAAATTATTTGATCCTCACTAGGTGCTCATATTTGTGGCCTTGGTCTAAAATAAGCTAATCTTCTTGTAATAACAGAAAATTCTTGTAAATATATGTGTATATCTGTGCATGTTTCTATGGGTTTGTGTAAATGTTAATATTGATACGTCTTTATGAAAATGCACGTTAAATAAACATGCATATTTAGATACGTACACTAGAGATTGTTCCAGCAAATTTATTGGTATTTAAGAATATACACCATATATTCTTGAAAGTACACAAAAATGAGCGTTCTGTATATATTACGCCCGGCATATATATATATATATATATATATATATATATATTTGTTGAGGTATTCTGGATGTGCTTCTGTGTCTGTCTGTGTGGATACAAATATACATTTTTATATCTGAATGCACATTCTACGCACGCTATGGAAGCGTTAGTTTGCAATGCCATAATTTATCCCCTTGCCGTCCACCGCTCGATCGCCGTCCGACACTCGATTCTATAATTTACGTATCTCGTGAATCCATCGGTAGCACGTAAGTATAAGTTATAGCGTGAATAATGCCATCAGCCAGAATGGTTATAAACATTATTGGAGCCTCGCCTTCCAGCCACCCTCGCCTATTCGTCACTAGTTGCCTTCCCATCGAGACACTTCATGTCTTACTGGCTGCTTTCTCGCGATCTGCTCGAAAACCATCCCGCTCAAATATTCTGGATTCACATAAAATTCACTGGCTTTTAGTCCGCATGAATTTTTATTATCATGAGAAATTCAGTTGCCGACTGATCTATTTTCAGGCATTTCTATCTATCTATCTATCTATCTATCTATCTATCTATCTATCTATCTATCTATCTATCTATTTCAGTCTGTTCATTATCTATCTATCTATCTATCTATCTATCTATCTATCTATTTCTATTTCAGTCTGTTCATTATCTATCTATCTATCTATCTATCTATCTATCTATCTATCTTCTTCTTCAGTCTGTTCATATCTATCTATCTATCTATCTATCTATCTATTTCAGTCTGTTCATTATCTATCTATCTATCTATCTATCTATCTATCTATCAATCTATTTCAGTTTGTCCGTTATCTATCTATCTATCTATCTATCTATCTATCTATCTATCTATCTATCTATCTATTTCAGTCTGTTCATTACCTATCTATCTATCTATCTATCTATCTATCTATCTATCTATCTATCTATCTATCTAAGTCAGTTCATATCTATCTATCTATCTATCTATCTATCTATCTATCTCAGTCTCTTCATATCTATCTATCTATCTATCTATCTATCTATCTATCTATCTATCTATCTATCTATACTAATCCTGTTTATTATCTATCTATCTCAGTCTGTTCATATCTATCTATCTATCTATCTATCTATCTATCTATCTATCTATCTATGTCCGCATAGGCAAATATTTTCTTATGTATTTAGCTCAATTAATTTATATTCCTTCTCATACTAAGTGATAAAATTTAACAGTCATAGTTTGGGTGCGTATATATATATATATATATATATATATATATAAAGTTTTATTGAAACAGAACTAGAAGGTTAATCTGTTTAATTTTTCCTACCAAATTTATTGTTTCGTATATTCTATCATATGCCCGGTTTAAATTTAAGCACAAATTGAGAATATTCATATTTCCTTCCACTATTCTCGCCAAACTTTATTCATTACGTATTATGTAAATATCGTCAGTGTTAATAAAAAAAAGAAGCTTTTATTAAGTTCAACCAGTTAGTTCTTTTTATAAATGTCAGAATTTCATATCTATGGAGAGGAATAATATAATGCGTACAAAGACGTATAACTCCGCGTACGGTATACACAATTTTATTTCAATTAGTCCATGAGATTCTACAAATTTTACAAGTAATCAGGGTAAAGTTTTTAATCATTGTCTTTTTTAAAGTCTATCTAATATGTCACTCACGTGATATATATATATATATATATATATATATTCATACGCAGACAGATCTATATCGCTGTATCACAGCTCATCAGTGCGGTTACATTTACCCAATATTGAAACCCAACCGAATTGGCGTCAGTCTGTGCTATGAGCGCTCGATAGAAGGAGGCAGACTTTTAGCGTGTAATATACCATGTAAACATACGCCAATCGTTAGAGTGTTCCAATTCATTACTGAATGAACGATGTGTAGATGCTAGAGTAGCTACTGTTTTTTCAAAATCTACCATTCTTCCAGAGTGATCAATAAGAGAGAGAATAGTCATCCGCTCTATCACAGCTCATCCGATTGCTTTTACCAAGGATTGAAACACGACCGAATTGGCGACATTCGGCGATTCTACCTGTGAGCTATGGGCGTATATATATATATATATATATATATATATATATATATATATATATATACCCTTACATTATTCGGCTAATGTTCCCTTCTTTGTAGCCACTTGTACGACGTTTCGGTCGTTTTATGCTCCGGCCTTCTGCAACTACAGGGAATTTCGAAACGAATCCTTTATTACAATCAATCAAGTGTTCGGTACGAAATTCCTAGCACGTAAGGAGGCCAGAGACTACAACGACTGAAACGTCGTACAAATGGCAACAAAGATGAGTACAATAGTCCGAATTATGTAGATACTGTAAATACTATCTCATCTCAGATATATAGATAAATGGCAACAAAGATGTGGACAATAGTCCGAATAATGTAAATACTGTAAATACGACCTCATCTCAGAAATATAGACAAATGGCAACAAAGATGTGGACAATAGTCCGAATAATGTAAATACTGTAAATACGACCTCATCTCAGAAATATAGACAAATGGCAACAAAGATGTGGACAATAGTGCGAATAATGTAAATACTGTAAATACTACCTCGTCTCAGAAATATAAACAAATATTATTTTAGTATTCGTAAAGTTAGATATATTAATTCCTTTGCAATAAATGATAACACTTACAATTATTGGGTAATATTACGTTTGAATAGGTTTCTCTTTTTGCTTCTGTTTAGGAACACCTTTATTCTTTAATATGGTTATTTTTATTTATATCAGGAATGTTGACTATTATATTTAGATATTTCTGGAAAGGATTGTAAATAAATACTTTTTAGTTGTTGCTTATTTCATTATGAAAGAAATTATTTTAGCACATTAATCATTTTCTACATCTATATTTTATTCTTATACAACTAAATTACTTGTGGTTTTTTAATATCACATCTAGTAAAATTTTGTTGATTAGAGTGGGATCCTATTATAAATGTTGCATTCATGAAGAAAATCAAAAAATATAATTAGGTTGTTTTTTTTAACTTTCATGTCCTATCTTCCATTAATATGAATGTATAATAATTTGTGGTACATAAAGATAGAGGTAGCAAAATGTTAAATATTTTAAACGTGAATTTCTTTCAGGACGTAGGCTATCATAGACCTCCACTTACCTCTGTCTCTTGTAGCACTTAACATTTTCCCACTTCGTCTCTCTTTCAAACTCTGCTACGCCATCTACTTGCTGACGCCCATCAAATACATCAAGCGCTGTTTTCCCTGTTATTCGTTTACTCAATCCTCTCTGTGAGTATCAAACTCTCCAAACACTCTTTCCTCATTACATATGCCAGATACTTCAACTGTCTCTTCCTGATGTTAAGTATAAGTTTCTTTTATTGTTTTCGTTCTCTCCGAAACATAGTCGTTGCTCAAATATTCGGTCCATGTTATCCTCAGCATCCTTCTGTAGAAGCAAATTTCTGTTGCTTCGAGCCTCTCCTTCATCTTTAAGAATATTGTCTATCATTCACTGCTTTATAACATGTAATAGTTCAGTACTCTTTTATTTGTTTCTGACCAAATTTTCCTGTTTCTAAATACTTTGTTTAGCTTTTGATATATTCCTCATTGATCATCCCAGTCCGACTTCGAATGGCACGGTCTCACTTTCCGTTCTCTGTTTCCAAGTATTTCAATTTCCGTCCCTGCTTAATTTTTTTATTCCTACATGTAACTAGCATTTTGGGCTACTCTTTTTGCTAATGGCCATCCATTCAGTTTTCTTGTAGTTTATGCTTAGTCCTTTCTTCTCTCTTTCCTTGAGCTACAATCTGTAGGCGGTTTTATAGTTTCCATTCCGTGTCTGCAAACAGCACTGTGCCATCTCTATATTTTTTATTGTTTAGATTGTGGACGCCAATGACGAATCCTGGCAGAATTTCTAGTTCTCTCAGGAATATACCGGTGTACAGTACTATGCAAAAGTATTAGGACAAGAACTGTTTTATCTTTTATAAGGCATCAAAATAATGCTTAAAATCAACTCTGTCCTAACACTTTTGCACACTACCTTGTTAGGACAGAGGTACTTTACCTAAAAACCTCACTGAAATTCCAATACAGGGTGAAAAGCCAAGTACATTGCTAATAAATATTGATTATTTAATACTAAGTGTAAAAGAAATGTATTAAAAAGAAGTTGTATTTAATTTTTCCAATTTTATAATAATCAAGGTATTTTAAAACTACTCTATTGAACATCTATGCGAAATTTTGGATAAAAAAAATTGATAAATCTAATGTTACTTCGCAAGACAAATTTGGGAACAAATAAAAGCTGCTTGGCAGGAGATACCATTAGATACATTACAGAAGCTTGTGATGTCAATGCCTGACAGAATGAAGTCTGTGATCAAAGCAGAAGGCTATTATACTAAATATTAAATTTATTTTGTAACAAGTATTTTCTTGTTAAATCATTTGTTGAGTAAATCAAATCAAATTACTTTAATTGAATTGTTTATTTTCTGTCAATATGCTTCATAAAAGATAAAATAGTTCTTGTCCTAATACTTTTGCACAATACTGTATATATATATACATATATATATATATATATATATATATATATATATATATATATATAATTCCAAGTGAAGAGGACTCAAGTTTTTTTTTTATTTTGAGTGCTCTGGCATTTATTTTATTATAAACAGTGCTCAATATAATGAGTATTATAGAGCTTAATATGATATAATATAATTATATGGTTATGTCAATTTAATATTGCGACAGGAAAATTTCTATGTTTCGAGATTAATCCTCATCAAAATGTAAATTATCTGCACAACCACACCAACATTGCCTGATGATGTGAATTAATCTCGAAACATAGAAATTTCCATGTCGCAATGTAAAATTGACATAACCATGTAATTATATATATACTTAGTGCGATTGGTAAATTGTCCCAATTATTTTACTATTGCAAAGCAAAAGGCTATTATGCTAAATAATAAATTTATTTTGTAACAAGTATTTGTTTCTTGTTAAAGCATTTGTTGAGTAAATCAAATCAAATTACTTTAATTAAATTGTTTATTTTCTATCAATATGCCTCATAAAAGATAAAATATTTCTTGTCCTAATACTTTTACCCAGTACTGTATATATTGAATAAATCCACTGAGAAGACACGTCCTTGGCTTACACTCTTTTCTATTTGTTTATATTGCTGAACTTTTTCCTTGTCCGTATGCAGGCGGTTTGCTGCTAGTACAGGTTCTTGATTATTCTAATGTCTTTACTGAATCTGTCAAGGTTACCGAGAAGCTCTAACAAATCTTTTTGGCGTAATTTGTCGAACGCCTTCTTGTAGCCTATAAAACACAGATACACGCTCTTCTGCATTTGAATTTTACTTTCTGATGAGATTATTATCATAAATATCGCTTCCCTTGTAACTGTGTATTTGACAAACTCGCACTGTTTTTGTCCTATCTCTGGCCTGATTTTTCTGCGCACTCTTTTTATCAGAATCCGCATTAGTTTTTGCTATGTGTCGCATTAAGGTATTTTTTCGGTAGAGTTCACATTGGTTTGCGTCTGCTTTCGTAGTCAGTGCTACGAAAATCAATCTGCTTCAGTCTTTTGCTATATCACCACATTTGAAGATTTCATTTATTATTTATGCAATCTTGTCTATGCCGAAATTGTCTAAGGTTGTCAGCATCTCTCTTACTATTTCCGCTTTGTTTCTTTTCAATTTTAAACATTTCAGCTTACACTTCGGGTTCTAATATTTCTAAAAACTTTAGAATTTCTGTGGATTGCCAATTGTTTAATTTAGGCATGAAAAAGATCCAGATATACTGTACTGTGCAAAAGTATTAGGACAAGAACTATTTTATCTTTTATGAGGCATATTGACAGAAAATAAACAATTCAATTAAAGAAATTTTATTTGATTTACTCAACAAATGCTTTAACAAGAAACAAATACTTGTTACAAAATAAATTTAATATTTAGTATAACCGCCTTTCATTTTGAAATAAGATAATTGCGACAATTTACCAATCGCACCTAATATGTACATTGTGGACAAGAACTATTTTATCTTTTATGAGGCATATTGACTGAAAATAATTTAATTAAAGTGATTTTATTTGATTTTCTCAACATATGCCTTAACATGAAAAAATACTTGTTAAAAAATAAATTTGCTATTCAGTATAATAGCCTTTTGCCTTGATCACAGGCTTCATTCTGTCAGGCATTGACATCACAAGCTTCTTCAATGTATCTAATGGTATCTCCTGTCAAGCAGCTTGTATTTGTTCCCAAAGTTTGTCTTGCGAAGTAATATTAGATTTATCAATTTGTTTATCAAAAATATCGCATAAATGTTCAATTGGATTGAGATCAGGGCTTTGTGGGAGGGGCGAATTCAAATTCTGAAGGCTTCCTTCCTCTTCAGTTTTAGTTAAATAATTCTTACAAAGGTTTGGCTTTTTACCTGGTATTTGAATTTCAGTGTAGTTCTTAGAAAAATCATCCCTGTCCTAAAACTTTTGCACACTACCGGTAGTGTGCAAAAGTTTTAGGACAGGGATGATTTTAAACTTTATTGTGATGCCTGATAAAAGAAAAAATAGTCTTGTTCTAATATTTTTGCACAGTTCTGTATATTTGTCCCATCGGTGATTCATTTCTTCCTATTTTACTATGAGCGTTCTGTCCTCTTTTGTCCTGATAGTTCACTGATTTTGACATACATATCTCATTTATTTTTATACTATTCTTCTTCTTCTTTTATGTGCCATGTCCTTTCAGGACGTAGGCGATCATGACTTTCCATATCTCCCTATCCCTGGTAGCTCTTAGCATGCCTTCTCCTGTTACATCACCCAAACCCGGCTCTACCATCCACTAGCTGAAGCCCATAAATCTCAAATACAAATATATAGAAACTAGCATGGCCACAAAATGAGGGATCAATTTATCTATTGATTATAATATAGATTCACTCCTCTATTTTATACCCACACTATAATTTTTTATAAACAGTTGGCATATATCTTCTTTTATGTGCCATGTCCCTTCAGGACGAAGGCGTTCATGGCTTTCCACATCTAACTGTCCCTAGTGGCTCTTAGCATGCCTTCTGTTACACCACACAGCCCCCGTTCTGTCATCCACTTGCTCAGGCCATTTAAATATGTTATCCATTGCTTTCCTCTGTCTCTCTTTCCTTCTATCTGGCCTGTCAGTATCAAGTTCTCCAAGCCCTCCTTTCTCATTGCATGCCCCATGAACTTCAGTTGTCTCTTCCTGATGCTCAATATTAATTTCCTTTTCGTTTCCATCCTTTCGAAAACCTCGTCATTGCTCACATGCTCAGTCCATGATATCCGCAGCATCCATCTGTAGAACCACATTACAGTTACTTCAAATTATTCCTTCATCTTCGTTGATATTGTCCAACATTCACAAGCGTATTGAAGAACTGACATCACATCGCAATCTAGTACTCTTTTCTTTGTTTCTAGTGAAAGTTTCCTTTGTCTTAGTACTTTACTCAGCTTCTGGAATGTGTCCTTCGCCATGCTAATTTGCTTCGGACCTCTGTGCCACACTTTCAATCTTCGGTTAGAACACTTCCTAGGTATTTAAATTTTTATACTTGCTTGATTCTAGTATCCCCCACCTGTATTTGGAATTTTGGATTGCTCTTTTTACTGATGACCATGCATGCAGTTTTCTTGCAGTTTTTTGTAGTCCTTTCTTGTCACTCTCTTAAGTAACCTTCTGTAGGAGGTCTTGTAGTTTCCTTTCCGTGTCTGCTATCAACACTGTATCATCTGCGTACCTTATGTTGTTCAAATTGTGGCCTCTGGTTACAAATTCTTGCATAACATCTAGGGTCGTCAAAATATTCTCGATGTACAAGTTGAACAGATCCGGTGAAAATATGCATCATTGTCTTACGCCTCTTTCTATAATTGAACTCGTTACCGGTCCGTATGCAGAAAGTTTGTTGCCAGTAGAGATTCTTAATTATTCTAATGTCTTTCCTCAAAATGTCGAGGCTGCTGAGCATCTCCATCAATTCTTTGTGGCGTACATTATTCGTTGAGCTATTATTTTAACTAGCATGTTTCAATCCCTGCTGTCGTAGCTCTAAGAAGAACAGCTCATCGGAATAATTGCTATGAAAACATTTTTTTAGAAAAGAGAAACGGAAATCACGTCAAGTCGATGGAATGATGTCTGACCTGGTGGTACCAGCTTAGGATGGATTACATAAAAGAAACTTCTTTGTAATTTGTCAAGAATTTCGAGGCGCACAATTGCAAAATTTTACTCGGCTGGAGTTTAGCATAATCCAAACTGATGCCAAGCAGAAAAGGTCATATATATATACACTACCGGCCATAATTATAAGGCCACCCCAGTTTTTTTAAAGAAATAATGTATTTCATTTATTTTTAGTATTTATTTCTCAAGTAGATAATTCTAAATGAAAATAGAATGGTTCTTTTGTTATTATTACTTTGCAAAACTTTACAAGGCAAATAGCAACAATTTACCAATCGCACCCTGTAGATTTGATATATATATATATATATATATATATATATATATATACTACCAGCCATAATTATTTATTAGGCTACCCCAGTTTTTTTAAAGAAATGATTTATTTCATACTATTTTTCAGTATTTATTGCCCAGTGGATAATTCTAAATGAAAATAGAATGGTTCTTTTGTTATAATTACTAAATTTTACAAGGCAAAGAAGCAATGATGAACTCGTCTGAATGGCTGTTAATTTTTTTTATTCTTTCATTGATGAAACTGCAATAAATCCTTAACTAATTATTAAATATTTGTAAATTTATTTGATGCACTTGTTATTGTGCAGTATTAACAAAAGAACAATTCTATTTTCATTTACAATTAATCACTTGGTGATAAATACTACAAAATAGTATGAAATACATCATTTTTTAAAATATTGGGGTGGCCTAATAATTATGGCTGGTAATGTATATATATGTGTGTGTGTCTGTGTCTGTGTGTGTGTGTCTGTGTGTTTGTGTGTGTGTGAGAAAAATGTGAGAAGTTGTGAATGTTTTGTTTAAAGTGTATTATTATTCATATTATTATTATCATTATTATTATTATCTATCTTTCGTATGATACATTAAGTGTCTATAATTATATTTTTTGTCGTTACACGTGTTTGGAGTCCGAAGTTGGTTTTCTTCAGGCAAATAAATTTCTGACGTTACGTAGACAAATGAATCTCAATTTGTACAGTTAGAAATTGCAGTGACACAAATATAATTATAGACACTTAATCTATCATAAAAAGATAAATAATAATTATAATAATAATATATCTATACTTTAAATAAAAGGTCCACGACTTCTCACACATGTTTTCTCGCATTGGAACAACCGCTAATTATATATATATATATATATATATATATATATATATATATATATATATATATATATATATTCAAGTAATTCATTGAGTTTTATTAGACCCCAAAAGAATGCAGAAAGCACTGGACGGCCGTTTCTTCCTATATTTTCCTATATTTGGGACTCATCAGCTGTATGCATCCCCTACCAGCTATTGAAACCCAGACAGTTACGTCTTTATATATATATATATATATATATATATATATATATATATATATATATATATAATTGTAAACAGTGTGTCTGCCTATTTGAAATAAAATCCGTTCATACTCATGGATAATCTGTCGCGTATCATAATTGAAAGATGTTAGAAATGGGCTGTAACGTTGACAATTGTTATCATCATTCATTTCCCAAGGTACCCAAGTACTTTCAAACTCTCTCCGAGATCATCTTGAGGGGTGTGAGTTATGGAAATAAAAAATAACCGCAAAACAGAGTTGCTAAAAATTACTGTGATTTTTTTTCTGTTTTAAATATAACGGTTGGCAAATTGCTAGCGTTTACAGAAATTGGCTTATGGCTATCCGACTGACACCAAATCGGTCAAATTTGGATCCCGGCCAGAAGCGAGTGGATACGTCTAGCCACGCTGATAAGCTGTGATACAGCGAAACAGGTTTGTATGTGGATGACTAATACATATATATATATATATATATATATATATATACTTATTTATAAATGGAACTTTGTGTGTAGGTATGTGTCTGCGTGTGTGTGTGAGTCCGTTACTTATAGATTCCGAAACGGCTGAACCGATTTATAAGCGTCTGCGTGTGTTCTTAGCTAGGTTTTGTGTCAAGGTACCCATGATAAATATCGAAAATCGGTAGTCGAAAAAATCGAATTATAGAAGAAGTGGTCCGATTTTAATCAAATTTCATACACTCATAGACAAAGACATAAGAAACGATATTCAGAAGTTTCAAGGTTGCAGTTCTTACAATAGTGCAGAAAATCGATAATATATATATATATATATATATAAAAGGCAAGATGTTTGTGTGTGCGTCTGTTTACCACTCTGTATGTCCTTTATACAAATCCACAATTTTTATCCGATTCTCACCAAACTTCACACAAATATTCTTTAGGCTGAGTCTGAGCTCCAGGACCATGGATTAGTTTTTAAGCTTTCATTACACCCGAGCAACGCCGGGATATACTGCTAGTATATATATATATATATATATATATATATATATATATATATATAGTTTTAAAAAAAGAAAGAGCTAAGTACATAAACATCAGTCAAAAGGGTTCGGCCCGAGTTAGCCCGTAGCCCAAAGAAAAAAACCCAATACGAATAATCAACTAAAAAAAAGCGCTCAATACTTAGGTAGAGCGAAATAAGTAAAAAATACCTAGTGAGACAGACAGGCCTACCTAGGTATGTCTGTCCAGCTCACTAGGCATTCTTTACTCATATATATATATAAAGACATTTCCCTGACTGAAAAAAACATCATTGATTAAAGCCATGTTAAGAGAGGAGGTTATTATTTTAAATGCTAACTAACGCTACACTTTCATTTGTTTGTAATGTTTTGAGCATTTTTTAAATATAACCGTTTGTTGGAAGAACTTTTTTCCTGAATGAGCAATTTTATTATGTCGACATATACAGGGTGAGATTGATAAATTGCCGTCTAAATGACGTCAAAATGAAAATAACACTGACATATAATTTTAACAGATATTTTTTATCAAAATTTCACAATACTATCTGAAATGACGAAAGAGTAAATTTATTCAATAAAATTGCCATTCTAGGACGGTCTTCAAACGACTTTGGAAACTTCTGCAACTCTTTTGAACGGTCCCTTTGTTTAAATTGATGAATGCTGCCATAATCAGTAGGTTCTCTGTGCAGGGCCAAGAAGTTTTTCTCGTCTGAAACAATCCTGCACATATACAAATCTATCATCCGCCCGTGCATTGAATACTGCTGCCATATATGGTCGGGTGCTCTTTCTATCCACCTAGGGGTTCTTCACAAAATCCAACGGAGTATCTGTAATGTGATCGAGCCCGTCTTGACAGCACACTTTCTCACCGGTGCAATGTGGCTTATCTCTGCCTCTTCTACAAATATTTTTACGGCTTCTGCTCAGATGAACTTAGCTCACTGGTGCCCCCCCCCCCCATACATGAATTTGCTCGAGTCACAAGATGAGCAACTAGGTCCCACCCTTTTACTGTGAAACCAATAAAATGTAAACGCAAATTCTACCGCTTCTTTTCTCGCACTTCCTGCCTGTGGATTTCACTTCCGTTTACTTACTTTCCCGACAGCTACAATCTTCAAGAATTCAGATGTAAAGTTAATAGTCATCTCCCCTCTCTCTCTCTCTCTCTCTCTCTCTCTCTCTCTCTCTCTCTCTCTCTCTCATGCTTCTTTCTTCGTCCACTTCACTCTCATCAGTATTTTCATTCTTCTCCTACCCTCTTCCTGACACCCACAGTGACCTGTCATTCTTTCTCATAATTTTTCTCCTATGTAACCCCCTGCTCAGCAGTGGCAGTAAAATACCTTGCTTGGGGCGACACGTTTATAAAAAAATGTCTGGTGTTAAAACGAGTTTGTTGATCTCTCGCTCAACTGTGTCCCACTCATATTAATCAGGCCACAGAACTGGACTGACAATCATGATTCTGTTCTCCTGCTTGATTCTCCTGATTTAGAATCTTATAGCCGGACATGGTGTCTTTCAGTAGCCACCCTCTTTATCCCGAACAGGACTACCTTCTCAAGGCAATGGATGAAGGTTTCTGTGTTATGTCTGAAATGGAGGCATAATATCGTGATCACTACTAGTTAATCCAAACACATTCATAATCCTTATCAGACTCTTCAAACTTTTTCAGAATCCTCTGCACTGTCCGCAAATTAACACCCAAGCTCTCTGAAATGTTCGTATTAAAGTTACCCCGCGCGAATTCCAGGCAGTTCAATATGCTATTTTCAAATTCCTTGCAGAGTGAATTACGTCATGGTGCTCTTTTCTTTCTTTTTTTTTTTTTTACAAACGGTGCCTAAGTGACCCTACTGTACTGTGCAGTCAAACAAAAAAAAACAAAAAAAAAACAATTCGCATCCGGGAAATTAAATATATAAAATGGCAGCACTTTACCCAGTGTTCACTTTGTATACAGATATATAAGTATGCGTATATACATTAATATATATATATATATATACAGTGGAACCTCTACTTACGAAATTAATTCGTTCTGGTGGTTGTTTTTAACGTAAAAATTTCGTAAGTAGAGGCGCTTTTTACCCTATAAATGCCCTAATCGGTTCCAAGCTTCCACCTCGAACCCCTCAAAATCCCGTGAGGTCACAGTATCGGGCAACAGCTTTCTCCAAGCCGCATTAAGGGTACGTCTGGTCACCTCCTGCCAGCAATGTCGATTATCTTGTGACAAACAACAATATCGAAGTGCTGCTTCCAAAACTCACGAAGGGTAAGCTGGGTGTTTTCAGTGATGTCGAAACACCTCTTGAACAGGTGTTTCGTGTAGAGTTTCTTGAAGTTCGAAATGACTTGTTGGTACATGCGCTGGAGGATAAAGGTGGTGTTTGGTGAGAGGTACAACACCTTAATGAACGAGAACTCTTCCAGTATACTATCTTCGAGGCCGGGCGGGTGTGCATTATCGAGAATGAGGAGGCATTTGAGGAGGCAATGAGGTGGACTAAGGGAGCTGCGAGTAGCAGCGCGTATTTTGAAATTTTCTCCTTTCTTATCTTGAAATTTCTTTCGTAACAAGAAGCAATATTTTTCCGAAGAGGCGTTTCGTAACCTGAAAATGTATAGCGTTTTGTAAGTAGATGTTCTACTGTATATATATTTATATATAGAGAGAGAGAGTTAGAGAGAGAAAGAGAGAAAAAGAGCTACAGATATATAGACACATATACCTACGCCCATATAAATAATTATACAAATACATAGATATACATACGTAGATATATATATACATTTAGTGTATCGAGGCAACAGATAATTTTCTTAACCTATACTGGTAAATATAAGAGACAATGAATGTCTATTATGTTTAATCATGAGCCGTCCTAAACATCGAGTTTTGGCTTTAATTTCAGAAGAAAATAAAGACAAAAATTCTTCAACATTTGGATAATTTTTATTAAGTTGGTTCTAAGCTTTCGGCTCACATGCGCCATCTTCAGAGAGATTACAGGGACGTTAACATAAAAAGATCCACCATCAAAGACGATTTATCTTGTGTTGATATAAAACTTTGCTAAGCAACAATAACAGTTACCAAATAGCAAACGCAGTTCTTAAATTTGTAATGCGGTTCTATGACGCGTGAGAGCTCGAAATGTTAACAGAACCATATATTTAAATGCGATGTAATGTGTTATGACCAGATTTAAACGTGATTTTATTAAGTGTAGGTTGTTTGAATTTAATGTAGATAGCCTCCAATATCTGAAGGTTCTTTTTACTGTGTGTAGGAGAGAGGATTATTGTATTGTTGACTAAAATCTGTCTGATATTACCTACATGGCTATGTCTTCTAAGAAATTTTGCTTAATTGTACTCTGATCAAATTAATAAAAAAATTATCCAATTGTTGAAGAATTTTTGTCTATATTTTTAACAGAAATTAAAGTCAAAATTCGATGTTTAGAACGGCTCATGATTAAACATGATAGACATAGACATTCATTGTCTCTTATATTTAACAGTGTATATATATATATATATATATATATATATATATATATATATATTTAAATAATAGAAACCTATCAGGGAATTTAAAATGTGGGAAGCCTCGCTGTTTAATTTGTAAACATTTAATAACAAACAAAACATTCTCTGTACCCAACACCAAAATAAAATTACACCCACCAAACCTTACTTGTGATAGCAAAAACATCATATACTTTATCTTCTGCTCAATTTGCCCCAACAGTGGATATATCGGCGAATCCGGTAACAGCTTTAGATTTCGCTTCAATAATCACAAACTAAATATACGACAAAAAAATGTATACTCCCCAATTGCAGCCCATTTTAATCAACCTGATCATACTTTAGAAAATTGCAAATGTTTACTAATAGACTCCAATTTTAGTTCTACATACACACGCAGAAAGAAAGAAAAATACTGGATTTTAAAATTAAATACACACAAGCTAGGGTTAAATAGGGACTTAGGTGTGTTGAATCTTTACAAATATTTCAATAGCTAAAAATTTTTTTTCAGATATTCCAAGAAATTTTTATCGAAAACAAACAGACTTTCTCTACGGACGTGCTGCATGTTGTGAACAAACACACCACGTGATGTAAACAAAAAATACTCGGACGCTATCGTGAAATACGTTTCTAATTCAAATTTAAAAATCACTTGTTTCTGATGAAGGACCGAGGACGGTCTGAAATATAAAATATAATAAAAATAAACAAATACTGTTCAAAAAAAGTACATTTTTAAATTCAACACTTTTTATTAATATTCTTTCCTATATATATATATATTGGTATACATACATAAATGTAGAGACATTTGTCGCTTAACTGAGCAGAGTCATGTCAACTTCGAAATTTTGTAAAGGCACTGCTATGATGTCCTCACTTCTCCTCTTTAACGTTCTATAATTATCTCAAAATCGAGCGCTTTATAAATAAATACCCTGCTTTCCAAAATATTTTTTCCGTAAACTACGGAAAAAAGAAAATCTTGTTACTAAGCATTATCAGAACTAAGGCTACTGTATTGAGGCAGCAAGTAATTTTCTAAATATATACTGTTAAATATAAGAGACAATGAATGTCTATTATGTGTAATCATGAGCCGTTCTAAACGTCGTATTTTGGCTTTAATTTCAGCTGATCATTTAATGCTGCGGCATCATGTTACTTAAATTTAGTGTATCGAGGCAGCAAATAATTTTCTAAACATATACTAAATGATTAAATGATCCTGTCTTTGTTTTCAACTGAAATTAAAGCCAAAATACGACGTTTAGAACGGCTCATGATTAAACATAATAGACATTCATTGTCTCTTATATTTAATAGTACATGTTTAAAAAAAATATATATAGAGAGAGAGAGACAGAGACAGAGAGAGAGACAGAGACAGAGAGAGAGCCCTGAAATTTCGGGAACAAGCGTCTCTTTTTGTAGGGTTTCTTATTTTTTCGCTTTTTTATTTGAATATACAGAAATATTTTGTATCGATGCATGAGGAATGATGTCACGTCAGTGACTTCCATCTGCGAACCAAGTTCTTTGGGACACGGAAGTCGTGTCGAAGAATAATGAAACGCCAATTTTGTAATTAAAATTCAAATATTTCTTTCCGTTCCACGCTCATATTTTATCCCATAATAGATTTCCTCGAAAGAAATGTTCAATTTCTGCAATCAAAAAATAAAAAGAAAATTGGAAAATAAATTATTCAGTTTTCAAATTGTATATTGACTTCTATTTTTTCTGAAGCCCTACTCGTGCGCGCACACACACACATAAATATACACATGAGTATATTCTCAAGTATTAGTTAAGTGCCATACGTGATACACGCTTTGGGCGATCATGTCTCGAAAGAGACATGACTGACTGGGCAGAAGATTATCTCGCAGTAGGTTTCCATTGCTTTTTACAGTAGACTTGTTGCCAGCCAAGGCTATAGAACCCAATCTGTCCTGTTATTTAACCCATAGCTGGAGGGAAGTGGCAGATTAATATCTTTTGTAAACGTATTTGTGCGTAAGTGAATGCAATGAATTCAACTAAAATTCAAAATCGGCAGCCCGATTTGTCATTCCGAATTGATATCCACTGCGCCAAAACGGACATGCGAGACTTGGCAATAAATACGAAAAAATATTATGAAATGCATCATTTTTTTAAAACACGGGGTTGCCTAATAATTATGGCCGGTAGTATATATATATATCAGCATGCAGTGTAGGTATAGAAGAATCCAAAGGAGTATCCTGTACAGACAGTGGTAGGATAACTCTCTAAGAGAGCTCCAAACATATATGCATATAAATACATATAGAGAAAATATAAGAAAAATTAAGACAGACACGTTTGTCAAATAAAGAGGGAAGCTGACGATGGTTCGCCTGAAATAGGTCTACACTCCCGATTCACCATGAAATAACATGTCTGTCTTAATTTTTCTTATATACATATATATATATATGTAAATTTGTCGTCTTTCCCTGAAGATCCAATTTAGTGGATCCTTGGTAGGTTCGTTGGCTCTTAGGTTAGTTATTTACTATATATATATATATACATATACATATATATATATATGTGTGTGTGTGTGTGTGTGTGTGTGTGTGTGTGTGTGTGTGAGAGAGAGAGAGAGAGAGAGAGAGAGAGAGAAAAGCCGTTCGAAGACGTAGGTGAGTGTGGTATTATATTTAGGAATTTGTAGACGTCAGAGCAAATTTTCCTTCCACTCTAGTGATGACTGCAGCGATGTGATTTTTAAAAGACGAGAAAAATAATGACAGGCGGAATACACGAGAGAGGGTTGGGTGCAAGACAGAGTGTGAAAATCAAAAGTTAATCGAATCAAATGTCTATCTATCGATCTATCTATTGACCTGTCCGACTTTAATCATGATATCGGAAGTAGACATCTTCGGAGGTTGCTTCGGGCAGAACGCAAGGCAGGTGAGCGCGCCGTGGGTTTGAGGATGGTTGATGTCATCAACGGGGGCGGAGGAGAGGCGCGGGAATTTGACATGATGGCCAATGAGACTTTATTAATTAGATAAGTATGTTGAATGTTGTTAGTTGGCGGAGGGGAAGAAGTGACAATGGAGTAGAAGAGAAAGAAAGAACAACGTGAAAAAGAAAATGAAAGAAAATCATTAGGAAAGAAATGAATGGTAAGACAAAATGAATAATAAAAGTTTGAATGAAAGTCAGAAAATATTAAAGAATAGTGAATGATTTATGATCAAAAGGAGAAGGAGATCGCAACATGATGGAAAAAATATGAAGATCAACGAAGGTAATGAAATTCATGGAGAGAGAGAGATAGAGAGAGAGAGAGAGAGAGAGAAAAGCAAAGCTATCTATTTCTGCTAAAGCATCTATATATTTGTCTATCTATCTATGTCTGCTAAAGCTATCTATCTATAGAGGTCTGTAAAAGCCATCTATCTATCTATCTATCTATCTATCTATCTATCTATCTATATATGTTTGTTAAATCTATCTATCTATCTATCTATCTATCTATCTATCTATCTATCCGCTAAATCTATCTATCTATCTATCTATCTATGCTTGTTAAAGCTATCTATCTATCTATCTATCTATCTATCCATCTATCTATCTATCTATCTATCTATCTATCTATATCTGCAAAATCTATCTATCTATCTATCTATGCTTGTTAAAGCTATCTATCTATCTATCTATCTATCTATCTATCTATATCTGCAAAATCTATCTATCTATTTATCTATCTATCTATCTATCTATCTATGTTTGTTAAATCTATCTATCTATCTATCTATCTATCTATCTATCTATCTATCTATCTATCTATCTATCTATGTCCGCTAAATCTATCTATCTATCTATCTATCTATCTATCTATCTATCTATGTCTGCTAAAGCAATCTATCTATTTATCTCTCTATCTATGCTAATGCTATGTATCTATCTATTTTTACGAACGGACGTGTATGAGGTAAGTTTCTTTTCTTTTCTTTTTTTTTGAAAATACACAAAAAGCAGAAAAGCTTTTATTGTAGATTTTAGAGTAAGCATGATCCAGTTTAGCAGAACTTAATATTAACAAAGTTTATGGGGATAACATTTTGAAATTATAGCAGAAATCATGAACGGGGTTTATGCTTATCATTGAATAGTGGCTCCGTTCTAAGTAGAAAATCATCGGATCAAATTTAAACACATAAAATGTGTTTACACCAGATACTATCTGCTGGATGTATGCAGAAATAAACCTTCAACAGTGTGATTCTTGCAGTATGTGATCTTGTGTTGTTATAAAGAAAAGTAACGTTTTCCTATTGAAGAGTGCTTTACCACAACACTTTCATGAGCACGTTCGAACTGCTAGACATGCCACTGTGCATTTCATTACATTTAAAGAATTGTGCGTTGTGGTGCAGTTTACATCGGCTAGGAACAATAAATCGGGGAACCGAGTTCGAATTCCAGTTGAATTCCTTGCATTCAATTACGCGCAAATACCCTTGGGAAAAGTATTAATCCGTCTCTTCCCTCCAGTTATGGGTTAAATAACAGGACAGATTGGCTGGCAGCCAGTCTACCGCAGAAAGTAATGGCAACCTACTGCTGGATAATCTTATGCCTAGTGAGTCATGTCATTTTTAAGATATGATCGCCCAAAGCGTGTCTCACGTATGGCACTTAACTGACTGACTGAATATGATAGTTGGAAACATAATTAAAATTGGTACTGGGCATAAAGTGGGGGATCGGTTTTTTATTGTTATGAAATCATATATTGATCCCTCGCTAATTATACTTAATATAATAATGTAATATAACCTATATCTTCTCCCTCCATCTCTGAGTTAAATGGCAGGACAAATTGGGTTATATAGCCTTGTCTGGCAACCAGTCTATTGCAGAAATATAATCTTCTTCCCAGCCAGTCATGTCTCTGTCGAACCTGACACAGTAAAAAGAAGTCAACCAAAACCGGTAAAAAGATGTCAACTCAACATAAAGCAATTAAGCATACATATACTTAATCAAGCTTAAATAAGAAGCAATAAAAAGCAATTAACCACCTGCTCATCCTACACCATTTAGGAAATAAATCCTGCAACATTTATGAACGCTCAAAATAAGTCAGAACAATAAAAAGTTATTAAAAAACAATGAACCACTTGCAACTTTTGCACCACTTAACAAACACAATTCAACAAGCAAAAAAATCGCTCACACACAAATATATCAAATTAAACCAAACCTCATATAAATAAGAAAAAAGGGAAATAACAGCATGAAACAAGAACCCTGAAGAGTGAAAACATTACAATAATACCTTCACCAGACTTCGAAGTTGGCATGCCTGAAATAACTCTACTCTGTTAAGTGAAAAATCTCTCCGCATTAATTCTATTAACGTTTTATCTCTGTCTTTATATCGAGCACTTTATGACAAAAATCTGCTTGCCTAAAATACCTTTCTATCAGTAAACTACTGAAAAAAGTTACTTTTTACACTAAGCATTATTAACACTGTGTGTGTATGTGTGTATGTGTGTGCGTGGAGAAATACTGAAAAAGACAGATACACACTTAACAGTTAATTAAACAAATTTAGCGTTTTTCTTCAGAAATCAAAATAGTTTAATACAATCAAAAATAAAGGTTAAAATTACAAAAACAAAACCTCTAATATGTAACGAAGTCAGTCAGTTAAGGGTACGTGATACACGCTTGGGCGATCATGTCTCGAAAGAGAGAGATGCCTGACTGGGCAGAAGATTATCCCGCAGTAGGTTGCCATTGCTTTCTGCGGTAGACTGGTTGCCGACGAAGGCTATAGAACCCAATCTGTCCGGTTATTTGACTCCTAGTTAGAGATGGGGGAGATATGTATTATATTATTAAGTAGTAATTAGTGGGGGATCAGTTTATTACTTCATAACAATAGAAAATTGACCCCCCCCCACTTTATGACCAGTACAAGCCTTAATCATGTTTTCAAATATTATATTCAGTCAGTCAGTTAAGTGCCATACGTTTTACACGCTTGGGCGATCATGTCTCGAAAGAGACATGACTGACTGGGCAGAAGATTATCCCGCAGTAGGTTGCCATTGCTTTCTGCGGTAGACTGGTTGCCGACCAAGGCTATAGAACCCAATCTGTCCTGCTATTGGGCGATCATGTCTCGAAAGACTGACTGGGTAGAAGATTATCCCGCAGTAGGTTGCCATTGCTTTCTGCGGTAGACTGGTTGCCGACCAAGGCTATAGAACCCAATCTATCCTGCTATTTAACTCATAGCTGGAGGAATAAGAGATAGATTATATTAAATTATTATATTAAGTATAATTACTGGGGGATCAGTTTATTACTTCATAATAATAGAAAACTGATCCCCCACTTTATGCCAGTAGAAGCCTTATTCATATTTCCAACTATTATATTCAGTCAGTCAGTTAAGTGCCATACATGATACACGCTTGGGCGATCATGTCTCGAAAGAGACATGACTGACTGGGCAGAAGATTATCCCGCAGTAGGTTGCCATTGCTTTCTGCGGTAGACTGGTTGCCGACCAAGGCTATAGAACCCAATCTGTCCTGCTATTTAACCCATAACTGGAAGGAAGAGACGGATTAGTACCTTTCCCAAGGGTATTTGCGCGTAAGTGAATACAACAGATTCAACTGGAATTCGAACTCGGCTCCCCGGTTTCTCGTTCCGAGCCGATATCCACTGTACCACAACGCACATATAATCCGGCCTGAATTTCTGTTCTTTCCTAATTTCTCATGTGACATTAGACATCGTGAAACCAGGTCATGTCACATCTCTTGTTTTGGCATTATTGTCATTAATTGCATTTTATTGGTCGTCGGCGCCTAACGTCATATGACGTAGTGACGCCATTGGCCTGCAGTAGTGACCATGACGATAGACAGGTAGCGAGTGATGAACACTCAATGCTAATTTTTACCGCCATTACTTGCTTTGCGCCAGAATTTTTGACGCCAACAACTTGTCCATTACCGAGAAGTTGTACTCAGAATCTGTCTTTTAAATCAATCTGTCGAATAGTCGGGCTTTATCAAATATCCAAGATATCATTTCTCAAATAGCGTCGAGTAAGTAAATAGTCATTTAACCATGGTTTGATATATATATATATATTTTTTTCTTTATTCTTCTTTTAACCTGTTAGGATTGTGACAAGGTCGAAGACATTTTATTTTATTTTATTTTATTTTTTGCAAAGAAAAGGTGACGCGGGAAAGAGAAAAAAAGAATGTTGGAATATATACCAGCTTATTGGGAGAGATTTTGTTTTATTGCTCTCTCCTTAAATAAAAATAATGCAATAATCATAATATTGAGTAGACGGCGTGTACTTCCAAATGAAAAGCACTTATGGAAGCAAAAAGCTAACAGAAAAATTAAAATCTTTAAAAGTAAAGAAAAATTATTCGATGATAATACCATTCGTGTATAATGAGCTGCTGTGTATAATACGCAGTTGTAAAGAATATACTTCGCTAAATGTAGTCTAAGAAATCCGTATTTTTTATCATTTCACCCTATGCAAGACAATAAAGCCACTAACACGCAAAGGATTACTAAATGTAACAATCTTTTACTTCATGTGTCGTGTTCCTTCAAAACGTAGGCGATGATATACCTCCACTTAGCTCTGTCTGATAGGATATAAATCCTATACCATCTAACAGTCAACTGAAACACAAAAAGTAAAATTGCACAGACGAAAAACAGGATTCAAACTATTAAAAACATTTTGGACAATCGCAGGCCACGACTAAAACATTTTGGCAAAAATTCAGACCAAGGCAAATTTCAGAAGTCAGTGTGAAAAATAAAATTCTGGATCCTGATTGGATAGGAAATCGAAAATTGATATATGACGTCAGTCATTTTTTTTCACACCTAAAGAAGAAAATTCCTGCTTGAGCCAGTCTTATATTTTTCTTCTCACAATTTTGCCATTCTGTTAATAAATCTTTACTTTAATGTACACACTTGTTCCTGTCACGTGTCACTCTTAATGTCCTTCCTTTTGTTATCTCTTCTAAATTCCGATTCGTCACTTATTTGCTCAAACATGTGCTGCTCTCCCTTGTTTCATTTTCCTTCTATCATTCATGTGAGTATTAGATTTTCCAGGCCCTCTATCCTCATTATGGTTTCCAAGAACCTTATCCAATCCATTGTTAAATCCGTTGCTATGAAAGTCGGCTCTCTGTGCAGGGCCCGGAAGTTTTTCCCGTCTGAATCTATCCTGCACATATATAAATCTACCATCTGCCCGTGTATTGAATACTTCTGTTACATCTGGTCGGGTACCCCTGCTATTCTCCTCGGGGTTCTTAACAAAATACAATGGAGAACCTGTAATCTGATCGATACCGACTTGGCAGACAGCCTGCAGTCACTCTCTCACCAGCGTGACGTGGCTTCCCTGTGCCTCTTCTATAAATACTTTCACGGCTTCTGCTCCTATGAACTTAGATCACTGGTGCCCCCTAAGTACGAATTTTCACGAGATACTAGATTAGCAACTACGCCTCACCCTTTACAGTGAAACCGATAAAATGTAACCGCAATTTCTACTCCAACAGCTTCGTTTCTCGCACTTCCCGCTTCCCCGACAGCTTCAATCTCCAAGAGTTTAAATGTGAGGTCAATAGACACCTCCTAACACACTAACTCGCATCCATTCTCTCAAACACTCTTCCCATCTACCCAACACTCATCCTCGGTATCCTTACCCGTCTATCACCCTCCTTCTGACATTTCCTATATCTAACCACTCTTTCTCATCACCTTCCTCTTTGTAAACCCCTGCGCAATAGTGACAGTGGAATGCCTTACTTGGTGTGAAATGATTAAAAAAATGTCTCTTGCTGATGTTAAGTATGAGTTTTCTTCTTGTTTGAACTTCGTCGTTGCTCACGTGCTCGGTCAATTAACTGACTGATTAGCGTAATAAAAGTGGGTAGAAAGTACAGTTTATGATGTTATTTTGAGGAAAATGAAAGTCTTGAAGAAGTTAAGATTAAAGCAATGGAGAAATGTCCTTTTTAGGTGCTGATTCTGCAAAGTAGCACTTCTTAGAAGAAAGTTTTAACTAATAATACCATCTTACGATACGATGTAAACTTGGATTATTCAACACTGTTACATAGCACTCCCAGGCATAAAATGCATATAACTATTACTATTGGGTTGAACCGACGATATTTCCGGTTAGGCGATACTTATATAAACTTTTAAACAACAGATATTAACACGCTACCGTAGCACGTGTAGTAAAAAAAGGACAAGTTACATGGCAGTAACAAATAGGTATTTAATAAAACAGAAACCAGTATCAATACATTAAGAATGTTTAAGTAAGTTCCAAAACAAGAAGAATGTTCTTGTTGTCCAAATGGACGAGTCGTTAGCAAGACTAGATAAGAAACGACAAACCGTTAAGCCAGCAATTGGTCTTCGTGGCTATCCCACTCAAGCCGGGAAGGGAACTGAACCGAGATGAAAAAAAATCCTCAAAAGGGATGACAACTGTTGTTCCCCTTAAGGGAAGACAACTATTGTCGCCCTACACAACCAAATTACGTTAAAACATAGATTCCCGTAATATAAACAAAGTTATGGAACATCGAACCTAGTCACTACCAAGATAGGTAATCACTTGGGAACACCAAATGCTATGATATTAGAAGCCTAATAATCCCATATTTTGTGTATTTTCTATATTTACAGTTTAATCCTTTGTTGCATATTGATTACAATTGTAACCAATATGAACAAAGGGTTAAGCATATTTTATGTAATTTGGTGGGTACAATGACATAGTGCAAAAATTATTGAGCAATATTAATAACAATATGAGAAGCCGAATAATGGTAGTTTTCGTAATGTCATTGTATCGACTCGAATTTGTTCATCAGAGAGTAGAGTTCTTATTCCAATTGCTGTGTTATAATCACTTAGGCTCAGATGGACTTGAGAAAGATATGAATATGCATCTTCTCTTCCACGGTATGGGTTAATTAGTAAGACTTGTATAAGTAAACCAGTATTATCTCCAAATATGCTTACACTCTAAAAAAAAAAAAAAAAAAAAAAAAAAAAACAACCTCAAAAAGGTTGATAATTCGTAAAAAAATTAATCTAATCGAATAGTTGCAAAAGTCGAGACTGGTGGAAATGAGTAAGAGAAGGATGGGAATACAGGTGTGATGACAGTTGCGAAGGTGAAAGAAAGGAAAGGATATACAGGACGGTGTGGAAAGAAGTAGGGTCAAGTAGTTAAGAGATGGGTATTGACATTGCATTTAAATTCCTGGAGGTTGTAGCAGTCAGGAAAGCAAGAATAAGGAAGCGAGTTCCGCAGTCGGGAAATGCGAGAAAAGAAGCTGAAGGAGTAGAATTGTCGTTTGCATTTGGTTGATCTAACTTTGAATGGGTGAGACCCAGTTGCAAGTCTGGTTGCACGAGTAAACCAGAAAATTTTTCATTAAAATAGTGACAGAGTAGAGTTGTAGGCAAGAAAATAATTAATCACCCACATGACACCTTTGAAATGTAAACTGATTGGACAGCTCCAGTAGAAGATCAATACAAAATTATTAGTTAAATGCGGATTTGATATTTACTACCTCACCACTAGGGCAGATGTCCGAGGCGAATGCGGCTCCAAGCTAATTAAAGTGGGAATTCTAGCTTTTATGCGTGGCCAAAACTGTCTCCTAGAACCGGCTTAAGACAGAGTCGGGCTTCTGACTGTTCACCCCTAGACAAGAGTCTACTGTCGTCTGGGTTTCTCTCCACCCGGAGGCAGAGAGTTGATCCAGAGAGAGCGGCTTTTGTAGAGATCATGACATCACTCATTGAAATGATCATTGATGAAAACGCAGAATAATCCGTTATTAAAATGCAGAATAGTCCATTACTAAAACGGTAAAGAGTCCATTAGATGTTTACTCGTGCAACCAGACTGGCAACTGGATCTCACCCATTACAGTTCTACTCCAACAGCTTCTTTTCTCGCATTTCCCGACTGTGGAACTCGCATCCTTATTCTTGCTTTTCTGACTGCTACAACCTCCAGGAATTTAAATGCAAGATCAATTCTCATTTCTTAACTACTTGACCCTAGTTCTTTCCACACTGTCCTGTAGATCCTTTCCTTTCTTTCACCTTCGCAACTGTCATCACACCTGTATTCCCATCCTTCTCTTGCTCCTTTCTAACTGGTTCATCATTCTTATTCTCTTCGTTCTCCTTTAATCCTTTTACTCTTTTGTAGCCCCCTGCACATCAGTGGCGTTACCGTTTTTCTCCGGGTGATATGATTAAAAAACAAAAGTTCGTTATTAAAACGGGAAATAGTCTATTATTTATGAGATATTCAAACTAAAAAAGCACAATAATAATAAGAAGAAGAATAAAATTATGAAAAAATACGAGATCAACCACGAAATTTATGTTTAACATTTAACCTAAGAAATAGCGAGAAGTGACTCATAACACCGAATATCATTGGTCCAAAAACTTGCTTAACCGACTCCGTTAAATCGAAACCTCACTTCTTCGAACAGCTCATTTCACCGAAAAAAAAAAAACAAAAAAAAATACGGGGTGACATCATTAAATGAAGACAGCCTTTATATCTGAATGGTGTGTTTATAAAATGCATAACTCATATAAAATTGTTATGTTTATGATATTGAACATTTCTTCATCACAGAATCATCACATTCGTCACAAAGTTACTTAATATTTTGGTTTTATTCATGACTAGCAGTATAGCCCGGCGTTGCTCGGGTGTAATGAAAGCTTTAAAACTAATCCATGGCCCTGGAGCTCAGACTCTTTAGACATTGGGACGAAAGCCTAAAAAGCAATAATTGTTTCCAGTTAAAGCGAAGCCGTAGACTGAAAGAAAAATACGTCCTCTGAGTAAATGGTATCACGGCTGAGACTCAGAACTACAATTATACCTACTTAGAGCCAAACTCGAAGCAAAAACTAAAATAAAAGGGCTGTAAGTAATACATGCATACGGGCAGATAATCAGACACACACACAAACATCTTGCCTTTTATATATATATATATATATATATATATATATATATATATTATCGATTTTCTGCACTATTGTAAGAACTGCAACCTTGAAACTTCTGAATATCGTTTCTTATGTCTTTGTCTATGAGTGTATTAAATTTGATTAAAATCGGACCACTCCTTCTATAACCCGATTTTTTCGATTATCAATTTTCGATATTTATCGGGGGTACATCGACACAAAACCTAGCTAAGAACACTCGCAGACACTTACTGTACAACTGTGTAAATTTTGAAGAAAATCGGTTCAGCCGTTTCGGAGTCTATAGGTAACGGACACCCACGCACACAGACACACACACACATACAACAGACACACACACACGGACAAAGTTCCATTTATAAATAAGTTTAGATAATAAAAAAACTAGAAAAATGACATGAAACAAATCCAATGAAATATCTTTGCGATTCAAAATAGGTTCGTAAAGAAATTAAATATCTAAAAAAGGTCTTCAGTAAAAATTCATATAACTCGTATTATTGCTTTATTTTAATACTTATTTTTATGGGCTTTTGATTTATCTATAATTCTGACATGAGATAGTATTTCCAGTATTTAAATTAAGTCGTCATCTTTGTTGCCATTTCTACAACGTTTCGGCCATTGTACGCTCCCGCCTTATTCAGGTGCTAAGAATTTCGAACCGAACTGTTTATTAAATCACTGGGGTATATGAACTTCATCGCATAGTAATAGTGCCTCTTTTGGTAGTCATGAGTTATCTCCCTTTGACCCTGTAAGTTATTTGTTAAACCCCTTTTTTATTCTGGTATTGAACTCACGACTATTTGGATCAAGTCACAGGAACTAACCAGTGTCCGTATCCACTGGTCAATGTGTCCTTAAATACACATACCAGGCTACAGCAGTGGTGAACAAGTAACTTAAATGGTTTGAGGGAGATAACTCATGACTTCCAAAAGAGGCACTACTATGTAGGGATGAGAATGATATACCCTAGTGATTGCAATAAAGGGTTCGGTTCGAAATTCTTAGCAATGGCCGAAATGTCGTACAAATAACAACAAAGATGAGGATAATAGTTCGAATAATGTAAATACTGTAAAAACTACCTCATCTCAGAAATATAGACAATTCCTAGCACCTGAAGAAGGCCGGGGCGTACAACGTCTGAAACGTCGTATAAATGTCAACAAAAATTAGAACAATAGTCCGAATAATGTAAATGCTTTTAATTTATATTTTATTTTCGTATCGCGAAAAAACACAGTGTCTTGACATTAACCGATTTCAGTATGAAATAATACTGTTGAACCAAATGACATGTCAATCCTTCATTATCGTAATTACGCAACAATCAAATTAACAAGTGTGAATATGAAAAGATATATCATTTAAGAAAAGCACTAATCAGATATAAGTGATATCACCCCATAATTTTCTACGTCTGGATCTTTCCAAGAGGAATACTCGATGTTGTGAAGATTTGATTAAACGATTTTGGCCGATCAAGTTTTGGGACAAATGACATTCCCTGTTAGGAACTGAACTGGAAATAGCTTATTAATCACAATGGCGCTTTAGAAATTTAGGCACAGATTCCCCAATGTTGATTACAGTTTTCGAAATAGTAAATAATTTCGTCTTTCGGAATCACCATCAGCTGCTTTCTTGAAAATTTACACAGTTGAACTGTTACACTCAGAGGGAATGACCTGTAAGTCTAAGCTCCAGGACCATAGATTCGTTTTAAAGCTTTCATTACACCCGAGCAACACCGGGCTATACTACTAGTTTATTCATAGCTGTATAGACTCTGCCTTATAGCTTTAGTTGGCTATCCATGTACGATAAGAAAAAATGAATTTAATATTTTAGGTTTCCCACAACGTGCTCGCAATGTTAACTTTCAACGTGTCAAATGTTTTGTCTTGTAATTTTACCGAAGCGGAAAATGGATAATGAATTCAATGGAGATAAAAAAGAGGACATTCATCTTTTTAATTATTGATCTTCTATTACAAAAAGAATAAAAACGAAAGGAAACTGCATAACATTTATATATATTCTTACTTGAAGTAGACGTATCCACAAGTTATTTGAAATGTACAAAATTGGCATCCAGCCATGTAAGGTCGGAACAACGTTTCTCGTATGATCACCGAGGTTAGGCAACGCTGAGCCCTATTAGTACCAAGATGAGTGACCGCTTTCGAATATGTCATGGTGAAACACACCTGTTCTATAGTGAATAGACTCTCCTACTTAATTTATGTAGGAGTAGTAAGAGGAGCGAGGGTCAGTCGATATTGGACGATATTAGTCGACAGTTAGTCGAATACGAAAGTAGTCAGCGACCTGGTATGATTACAATGGGCAATACATATTATATGAAATTCCTAACGTTTTGTACGTTGAACCTATTAGGACCGACTTTAGTACAAATACTAGCCTCCACTGCAAAAATAACTCCCCAACAGAATACGGCCAGTTTGGAATTGCAAGTGGTTTAATGGATAACCAAATACCAATCGTGTTCGTAAATATTCATTACGCAAAAATTAACTTTGAAATCTATGATGCAACTAATGGTAGGCATGTACTAGTAAAACCATTATTGTCTTCAAAACTATTTTAGAATTAAAGATATTTTCTGGATTTAAACAACCTGCAATATGCAATAGAAAAGAAATCAATCAATTAGGTACTGATTAGTTACACAGGTATGTTTTAAAATTCATTTACATTCTCTGAAATATAAATGAATAAAAAAGAATATCGTTTCATAAAGTTATGGATCCATTTATCTAGTGGTTTTAATACAGAATTGAACCCCCACTTTTTATTGCAATTATAAATTCTTAAACTCTAAACACATTTTCTTGCTTTAAATAATCTGAAAAGGGTAGATAAGCTGTAAAAAACAAATTCATCAATCACAAATCAGTAGGCAATTTTTAGCTACAGCGTCCTTGCGCAGAGGCCATGCTAATCTACTCTGTATCGTTCCAATTTTAGTATATGTACTGCCCAAGGTTTGCAACCTGACCATAACGTTGGAGATAAGCTATTATTTTGGGGAATCAGGAAATGAACTAAATGCATTATTTCAGTCGCGTTACTATGTTACAAACCCCGCAGCCAAAGTACAACGTTGGCTTACTATTAATAAAAGTGTAATGAAAATGTAAATATATTAAATTATACTTTGAAAATACATTAATTTTTATACTATGTACATTGTTCGGATTATTGTCCTCATATTCATTGCCATTTTTCGGCCATTATACGCTCCGGTCTTCTTCAGGTGCTAGGAATCCTTTATAACGATCACTGGGGTATATCATTCTCATTCCTTGTCCGAAGTCGCTTCTTTCTAGCAGTAATGAGTTATCTCCCTTTAACCCGACTCTCCAAGTAATGTGGTCACCACAGTTGTAGTTAGGTATAATACTAACAACACTTTGGGCCAAATCAAGAAAACTAACCAATGCCTCTATCCACTGGTATATGTGACTTTCACCTTGATTGATTGCCATATTAATTTTTACTATTGGAGCCCGTGGAATTTCCACGGAAGGATAATTATGATTTCCTGGAAAAATTTGACCTTATCATACTCAGAATGATAGTATCGTCTTCAAACATAAAGGTATTGGATAATAAAATAACGATAACACAGAGTGTAATTTTATTAACATACCTATAAAAGTAATGTCCATAGAAGCTACTTTACTGTAATTTTGTATTATATTAAGCAGCGTATGCACAGACCATAACCAAAATACTGTACGCTATTATGTGAGAGATTTTGAAAGAGAAATTTTTTTATTACTGAAAAAGTATGGCTTCTGTGTACATTGTAAACAGAAAAGACCAACTGAGTAATGGCCATGGATGGAGAGGCCGAATATTTCGTTATTAGGTTGCGGCATACGACCATAAACCTACCTATTTTTACTATATTGTACAGTACACACACATAGACAAACACAAAATTACTACTACAACCACCAGCTTAAGCTACTACTGCTACGGTAATGCTATAGGCTCTCTCCTCCAACTCTCTCACACTTTACTACCCTTCCGTTTGGCAAAGATAGGAGAGTAGTGTTTATAGATTATAAAAAGATAGAGGGTAAGGAAAAGCTCGTATAGAGAGTAAGTGTGTTATCTTTCTTCAGTGGCGTAACAGACGGAGGAACTGAGTCAGTCAGTTAGTTAAGTGCTATACGTGATACACGCTTGGGCGATCATGTCTCGAAAGAGACATGACTGACTGGGCAGAAGATTATCCCGCAGTAGGTTGCCATTGCTTTCTGCGGTAGACTGGTTGCCGACCAAGGCTATACAACCGAATCTGTCTTGTTATTTGACTCATAGCTACAGGGAAAAAATGTATTATATTATTATGTAGTAATTAGTGGGGGATCGGTTTCCTATTGTTATGAAGTAATAAACTGATTCCCCACTTTATGACCAGTATAAGCCTTAATCATGATTCCAACTATTATATTCAGTCAGTCAGTTAAGTGCCATACGTGATACACGCTTGGGCGATCATGTCTCTTTCGAGACATGACTGACTGGGCAGAAGATTATCCCGCAGTAGGTTGCCATTGCTTTCTGCGGTAGACTGGTTGCCGACCAAGGCTATAGAATCTGTCCTGCTATTTAACCCATAACTGGAAGGAAGAGACGGATTAATACCTTTCCCAAGGGTATTTGCGCGTAAGTGAATACAATGGATTCAACTGGAATTTGAACTCGCCTCCCCGGCATCTCGTTCCGAGCCGATATCCACTGTACCACAACGCACATCCTAACTGAGTAACTAAGTAAATAAGAAAGGAACAAGCAGAATTATTATCTGATTTTTGCTGATTTTTGTTATAACGAGTCTTAGATTGTCTTTTTAAGTACCCGACCTTTATGTAATCAAACGGAGTCAGGTAAAAATAGACTAACCAATGACGTGTTTTAAAACAGGCATCTATTATTCCTGTCTTAATAGGGACAGGTGGAGAACTCATCCATCTGGCGCCATTTAAATTTCATCAGATATCCGTATTTCCCGCGTCGTAAAAGACTGAAACAATGAGTCAAACATTAATAATGACAGACAAAGGTACAAATATTCTGAAGGATGTAATTAAGTTTAGAGTAAAGGTGCACGTACTTTCAACGTTAGGAACAATGAGAACAGGAAAAGGAAGCATAAAAAAAGAAAGAAACTAACAAAAAAGGGAGAGGTAAAAGACAGAAAGAAAAAAAGAAAAAGAGAAACTGGCAAAAGTAAGAGGAAAGATAAAAAAAGAAAGAAAGAAAAAGAAAGAAAGTAAACAGAAACTGACAAAAGTAAGCGGAGAAAGAAAGAAAGAAAGAAAGAAAGAAAGAAAGAAAGAAACTGACAAAAGTAAGGGAAAATATAAAGAGAGAAAGAAAGAAAGAAACTAACAAAAGTAAGAGAAAAGAGAAAGAAAAAAAAACGAAAAAGAAAGAAAAGAGAAAAAAGAAACTGACAAAAGAGGAAAGATGAAGAAAAAAAAAGACAGAAAGAAAAAACCCAGAAGGACGAAGAAAGAAAGAAAGAAACTAACAAAAATGGAAAGATAAGAAAGAAATAAAGAAAGAAACAAACAAACAAACAAACAAACAAAAAGGAAAGATAAAAAAGAAAGAAACAAAAAAGAACGAAACAAAAAAAGAAAGACAGAAACTGACAAAAGTAAGAGGAAAGATAAAGAAAGAAAGAAAAAACTAACAAAAAATACAAGTTAAAAAAGAAAGAAAGAAAGAAACTAACAAAAAAGGAAAGATAAAAAAGAAAGAAAAAACAGAAAGAAAAAAAGAAAGACAGAAACTGACAAATGTGAGAAGAAAGATAAAGAAAGAAAGAAAAAACTAACAAGAAATGAAAGATAAAAAAGAAAGAAAGAAACAAATAAAAAAGAAAGGATAAAAAATGAAAGAAAGAAATAAGAACGAAAGAAAAAAAAAGAAAGACAGAAACTGACAAAAGTAAGAGGGAAAATGAAGAAAAGCGTAAGAAAAAAAAGACCAATCCAAAAGGATGAAGAAAGTAAGAACGAAAGAAAGGCCATCAGACAAAAATAAAGAAAGAGTGAAGGAATAAATGAATGAGAAGGTATGAAAAACAAGACAAAATTAAAATGTAATTAGATGCAAAACAAAAAACAAAAAATTACCAAAAAAATTTAATGTTAGGCGAAAAATAAAAAGAAGGATGTAAACAACCAATAGAAGAGAAATAAGTTTAGAATGAATTTGTGTAAATCAAAATCGACAGTAAGAAAAGAGAAATATGAAAAATGAAAAGAAAGAAGAAAAGATAGTAAAAAAGAAAGTAAGTAAAAATGAGAATAATTATTCAAAAAGAAAACAAATGAGAAAGAGAGAAAATGAAAAAGATATGGCAAAGAGAAAGAAATAAAGAAAGAGAAATGAGGAAAAAGAAAGTGAAAGTGAAAAGATAGTCAATGAATAAGAAAGAAGCGAAAACGAAACGGTTATAAGGAACAAAGGAACGAACGAAAGAAAAAAAAGAAGCGAAAAGAATAAAAATGGCGTCTCACACCAAAGAGCAAGGAACAACTGCAGACATGAAAAGAAAAGAAAAAAAAGTAAAGAAAATTATCTATATAAAAGACGATGAAAAGGAAAGGAAGAATCTACATTTTTCCAACGTGAAACAGAAGAGGATGTTCTGCTGCAGGAGGGGTAGCACTAAAATTCGCGACGTCGTGTCTCAAACAATAGTCGGGTGTTCTCTTGCATAAATTCATGAACCAACTCATATTACCACGTTTGACGTGCCATATGTCACAGCCTGCGGTCTGTTACCCTGTCTATTGACCCACTGAAATGGTGCAGTCGTCCAAGTGAGGGCGAGGTTGTTTTGTACGGAAGTCAATAAGTTCCACAAAATGAGAAAATGAATTCTAATATATACTGAAAACTAAATACAGCGACAATTCACTCGTGTTGGAAGAACCACTCCCTGACTGACCATATATCCTGGGTAATAGTCATATACACTACATTAGGTCAATTGTAGTGGCGGTAACTGAATTTAACCCATAATTGGATGAATAACCGTTTTTTAAGGAATTCATGCGCCCTTTAAAAGCCCCTGTTTTTGTGCTGCAGAGATTCTGTCGAGTATGGTGGGGGAGCCGGTTTACTTGCTGACCACTCATTTTAAATTCAGAATTATCCTTCTTCTATACTGGTTGGCAACTAAGGCTATAGAAGCTAGTCTGTTTTACTATTAACCATAGCTGTTGGGGCAATTTGCATATAAGTGAATATATTCGAATTTAGATCTCATATTACTCGATCGTAATATCTATCCATTACCTAGCTGTATGACCTCAGTATATATATATATATAAATAAACAAAACAGACGTCATAGTATACCTTAGGCACCTTTTGGCCAACTCTATTTCGAAGGTGTACGTTGGCAAATTTAAATAACTATCCGAGACACATTAATATAACGAATGCGGAGGGAAGTTGGAACGCGATTAAAAAAAATACAAATAATTAAAATTTAAAGTGGATGTAAATAACAAGCTCCACAAGTGTTTAAAAGGGAAAAAAACACTCACAACTCCTTCAACAAACGTAAGGGGCAGATGAAATGCTCATTTTATCTGCACATACTAGGCTGGTGAATTTTTATAGATACAGCCTCAAGGATTCGAAGATGGTATACTGAGCGATCACTGTGCAGAATTGTAAACCACGTGTCTTCATACCGGGAGGTACAATCATGGCTGTCAAGCAAATGCTGTCCAATCGACGAATCATGGAAGGCTTGATGAGTTCTTATGGACTGACTCAAACTACCTGAACCCACATTAACAGGGATGTGCTGCACAACCCGCGTTTTCAACCTCAGATTGGTACGTTCTATGTATACCGCATCACACCGACATTTAAAACTTGTGAACAACTAAATTTTTACGAAAATAGGACAACCGATTCTTACTGAAAGACGGAAACACTGATCATGTCTGACACACGGTGCGCAACTTAACTGCATCATAACAAGACGTAATACACACCGAAATTTTCTCAGAAAATGACTGATATTTCTCGCCAAGCCAAAGTGACTTCAAGTAAATAAGGCAACGGATAGGGTCAAAAACACTTGGTGCCTTGAAACGATTGACTTTTCTATTTTTTCTATCTTTTCTACACGTTTAATAACATTAATGGGATATCAATTACTTTCAAAGATCTTCTGATTAGTATCAAGTTCTCCATGTAACTCTCCATAGGAACAGATCATCAGAGCTCGATGAACCAGGGTCACAGACCAATTTTACAGGACTTGGGGACAAACGAACTTCAACTCGTATTTAAGCAGGTGGGTTTACGAAAAACGCTAGTAACGAAAACCCCGTCCTTACTTTGTACAAGAACATCCAAAAAGGATATATATTTTTTTCTCCCGAAAAATTCATTTTCAACATTTATTATAAATTATCTGAAGAAGAACAGTATTATGCTGAAACATAACATTTTTTGTGTAGCTATATTATGCTTTTATAAACCATTGTAAAAACAAAATTACAATATATATATATATATATATATATATATATATATGGATGTTTTTCATTTTTGAACGAGTTATTTCGCTACTTTATAAGTTTAAAACTGAAAAATATTCAAATGCTCTACAATATAATTGCATAGAACACTTTCACTACAAATGTGTACTTGTCTAACCCTATTAAGACCAAAAACTAAGTATTAAACAATCAATATATATATATATATATATATATATATATATATATATATATATATATATATTGTCCTACGTCGAGGTCATGACTCGTAGTTTCATGCGTTATACAATAATCAGGTGATTATTACAAACTGGCCGTTTAACAAATTTGAATTTATGTTCCCTCAATTTTCATAGGCGTTAAATCTTATAAAGTTAGTTTACTGCTTTTTGATCACAAAAGTAAAATTTAAATAGCGAAAGACTTAGCGGGGATATACAAAATACAATTTCATTTTTAAAAGTAAAATTATAAAATTAAATATCTAAAATTAAAAATATTAAAATGAATGGAAATGTAATCAAACAGGCATAATTCATAATTATTAAGAGTAATATTTGTAAGTGGTGAAGAAAGAAAGAAAGAAAGAAAGAAAGAAAGAAAGAAAGGGGGAAGTAAGAGAGTGAGGAAAAAGGAGGCAGAAGTAAAGAAAAATCTGTATCAATCGGGGTCTAAAAAATTAAATAAGGATGTAGTTATTAAATTGCTTTTTTTTTTAAGTAGATAGGGTTATTTATATGTTTTAAGATGACAAGTTTTTTTCTAAAAGGCATATGTTACATCTGTTTCCTTTTCCATTGCACGTTTTGGAGTTAGCGACGTCATTCCATTCAATAATCGGGTTCTTATTGTTTTTTAGTTTCTAATAATACATAGATAAAGCAATGGTTTGTTGTATGTACTTTTGTTTAAAGACAAAATGTGATTGTTAAATCTAAGTTTCCACATGTTGAAAATCGATCCAAAGTAAAATTTAGCGTCTTCATCATTTGCTGAATGCGTGCGCTATATACAATACTTTCGAAAATATATTGGTCACTTAATTATCAGGTTTTTGTTCTTCAGCAGCTGCTATTATTTTTTGAAGTGTCATTATTATTAATAATAGACTAACTGATATTATTCAGGTGGGCTGAGTATTTGCTATATTATTATCTAGTGAAATATATTTATCTATGTTCTTACAGCAACTGACTTTAATATCGTTTTTGTTGAATTTTATTTTTAGCATAACTGAAAAATAATGTGACCTTTACGTCATTTTCTGGCTTCTTTGTTTTTCATGGAATATTCTAAACTAGACTTTCCTTTTTTCTAAAGCATGACTGTATTTAATTTTATAATTTTGAAAAATGTATTTATTAACAGAGTTGGTACTTAAACGAAATCGGAGAGATTTATGTAAGTTCTTGATGATTCTGTGGAGATGATTTGATTCCCTATTGATGTGCTGATGGTCATGTGCGTTGTGGTGCAGTGGATATAGACTCGGAATGAAAAGTCGCAGAGCCGAGTTCGAATTCCAGTTGAATTCATTGCATTCACTTATGCACAAATACCCACGGGAAAGGTATTAATCCGTCTCTTCCCTCCACTTATGGGTTAAATAACAGGATATATTGGATTCTGTAGCCTTGGCTGGCAACCAGTCTACCGCAGAAAGTAATTGCAAACTAATGCGGGATAATCTTCTGCCCAGTCAGTCATGTCTCTTTCGAGACATGATCTCCTAAAGCATGTATCACTTATGAAACTTAACTGACTGACTGAAAATAATAGTTGAAGATGTAATTAAAACCTCTGAGGGGTAAAAAGTGAGGGATCGGTTTTCTATTGTTATGAACTAATAAACTGATCCCCCAATAATTATACTTAATATAATATTGTAATATAATTTATCACTTCTCCCTCGAGCTATGAGTTAAATGGCAGGACAGATTGGGTTCTATTGTCTTGGTCGGCAGCCAGTCTACCGCAGAAAGCAATGGCAACCTACCGTGGAATAATCTTCTGCCCAGTCAGTCATGTCTCTTTAGAGACATGATCGCCCAAAAGCGTGTATCACGTATGGCACTTAACTGACTGATTAAGTCCTTAGAGTACGGTTTGTACAGATAATTGCTCAGGTTGAAGGTAACATTTAAGTAATAAACGACTTTAGTGTAAATGATAATTGTTATATCAATTTTGTGGTTTATGAAAAATTTGATTAGATCCTTTGTAAGTTTTTCTGTGGACAATTTTTACGGAGGATTATCAGTTCATTGTCTCGGTAAAGTCTGGTATTACATAATTTGCAGATGTGCTTATGATTCCAGAGTAAAAATAATTTGATCAAATCACAGACTAGATGTTTTTTCATTTTAGTATCGTTCTAGCCAACACTTTGTCGGAAGCAACAGTGGAACACGATTAAAAGAATTTATTATTAGATAGGAGGGAAAATGTCAGAATGAGATAATTATTGCAATTTAAATTTATTCCTGTGGCAACACATACTAATGATTTCTCTTCGTTTATTCAAAAGTACATTTTGACATTGAAATTTAAAAATCTTAATTTTTTCTGTTAAACATAGATTACATCTATCTCTTAAGCTATTAGGGGTCTTGGCCTTGCCTATCAGTTTCCACTTTATTTGTGAATTTAGATTATTTTCTTTCAATTCCCAGTATTTGTGGGGAAAGAGCTGTTTGATACGTTGAATTAGGTTTAGTAAAGGAGTGCTTGTGTGTATAAAGCCTTTATTTCCAAATTCCCATATCTTGATATTATCGGTTTGGAGGAGAGGATTCCAACGTGAAAAAAACCTTTGAAAACTGCCTGAAAACCATACCAAGTGATTGAAATTGGATAGACGGCGCTCTTTGAAGAGCCGTCGATTATTGGGCTAACTCGAAGTCACCAGCCATCGTGATCGAGGTTTTCAGCGTCCTGACTTTGTTTAGACTGTAGTTCATGCTAGATAATGAGCACTCTCAGAAATTGTAACTAAGGTCCGCTCGTATAAACCAGAGGTGGGCTCTGCGGATGTTGAACAAACACAGATGTGCCTGAGATGGCGTCTACAATTGAGATTAGCTAAGCACCCGGTACACTGGCCAGCCATGATAGATAGATAGATAGATAGATAGATAGATAGATAGATATATAGATAATGTGAACTGAGATAGATAGATAGATAGATAGATAGATAGAGAGATAGATAATGAACAGCCTGAGATAGATAGATAGATAGATAGATAGATAGATAGATAGATAGATAATTTAAATAATCATGCTGTTCTACATGTTGTCAGACGATTTCCGTCTCTTGTCCATCTTTATTCAGAGTGGCTTCTACTTCTAGACTTAAACATCTATAGGCTGGCAAGTGTCTCTCGAGGCCAGTATCTGACTTCATTTGTTTCTTCCGTGTATAACATAAGTACTCCGTCATCATGTTTGGGTTAAATATATCTGGATAGACAATCGCCCCTACCCCCATTAGCATGGAACAGGCTAGCCTCCCTGAGAGTAAACCACTACGCCTCCTTGGTCTCACACTCTCAGCAGACCTCAAGTGGAATAACTATACCGAATTCATAGCTAAATCTTTTGCTAAGAAGGTCGGTTCACTGTACAGGACCAGGAAGTTTTTCCCGTCTGTCCATCCTACACATATATAATCTACCATCCAGCAGTGTATTGAATACTGCTGCCACATATGGTCGGGTGCCCTGCTATTCACCTCGGCGTTCTTGGCAAAATCCACGAAAGAATCTGCAATATAATCGATACAGATTTGTCAGCTTGGCTGCAGTCGCTCTCTGGCGTGACGTGGCTTCCCTGTGCCTCTTCTATAAATACTTTCACGGCATTTGCTCTAATGAACGTAGATCAGTGGTGCCCCCTACATACGAATTTACACGAGCTACCAGATTATCAACTAGTTCCACCCTTTTACAGTGAAACCGATAAAATGTAACTGCAATTTCTACTCTAACAGCTTCTTTTCACGCACTTCCCACCCGTGGAGTTCCATTCCATATACTTGCTTCCCCAAACAGCTACGGTCACCAAGAATTTAAATGTAAGGTCAATAGACATCTCCTATCACACTAACTTGCATCCATTGTCACAAGCTTCTTTTTTTTCATCTACTCCACCCCCATCCTCGGTATCCTCATCCGTCTATCACCCTCCTCCTGACATTTCCTATAACTAATCCCTCTTTCTCGTCACTTTCCCTAATGTAACCCCCTGCTCAACAGTGGCAGTGGAATGCCTTGCTTGGAATAAGATGATTTAAAAAATATCTTATTCAGGTTCCACCATGTGTCTCTTCACGCAGAACGCATAATTACAAATGCATATATTAATGCCTAGTGTCATTATGCATCAACCTGTCAAATATTTTCGGATATATCTTTTGTTTGTAACGTTTCAGTAGTTGTGTCGTCCAGCCTTCCTCAGGTCTATCTCGGTACGGATAACATGCGCGGAAGGCCTAGCTATGGGTTCATAGTTGCCGCCAGTGAGGATGAACATATATATTGAATACTTCGAGGAAATGACTATCGAAATGGTGACGTGAAAGTAAAAAATAAGTCTGGGATATGTAGATAAACTATCAAAACTTATTTATAAATGGAACTTTGTCTTTGTGTGTGTGTGTGTGTGTGTGTGTGTGTGTGTGTGTGTGTGTCTGTCTGTCTGTCGGTCTGTGTGTGTCCGTTACCTATAGACTCCGAAACGGCTGAACCGATTTTCTTCAAAATTTAAACAGTTGTACTATAAGCGTCTGCGAGTGTTCTTATCTAGGTTTTGTGTCGAGGTACCCCCGATAAATATCGAAAATCGATAATCGTAAAAATCGGGTTATAGAAGGAGTGGTCCGGTTTTAATCAAATTTTATACACTCATAGACAAAGATATAAGAAACGATATTCGGAAGTTTCGAGGTTGCAGTTCTTACAATACTGCAAAAAATCGAATATATATATATATATCGAGGTAGTAAATAATTTTCTAAACATATGCTGTTAAATATAAGAGACAATGAATGTCTATTATGTTTAATTATCAGCCGTTCTAAAGCAAAATACGACGTTTAGAACGGCTCATGATTAAACATAATAGACATTCATTGTCTCTTATATTTAACAGCATATGTTTAGGAAAAATATATATAAGGCAAGATGTTTGTGTGTGTCTGAATTAATCTGCCTGTATATCTGTATTTTTTTTAGCCCTTTTATTTTAGTTTTTGCTTCGGGTTTGGCTCTAAGTACGTATAATTGTAGTTCTTAGTTTCAGCCATGATACCATTTACTCAGAGGACTTATTTAGTCTTCAAAATTCAGTTTACGATGAAAAAAACTTATTTGATATCGATACCAGGAAATCAAAATTTTATTCATTTTTCTTTCAGTCTACGGTTTCGCTTTAACTGGAAACAACTATTGCTTTTTAATCTTTCGTGCCAACGTCCAAAGTGTTTGAGCTCCAGTACCATGGATTAGTTTTAAAGCTTTTATTACACCCGAGCAACGTCAGGCTATACTGCTAGAAACTTCATAATCAGCTAGTATTAATGCTAATAACTGATATTGGGAATAAGTTCAAGATATCTGAATATAACAAAAGGTCTTTTACAGGAAAATAATTCAACTTCAGTTTCTACAAAACCTATGGCGTGATGAAAATGATCATGGTATACATTTGAGTAAAATTACAAATGGCGACAGAGATACAGACAAACAAATAATGATTAGAATCAAGAACAATAACCACTCTGCAAACATAGCATCAGCGTCTGCAGATGGAATCACAACGGTTTAGGTGGAAGACCAGAAAACATTCACAGACTGTCTTTTTTAGGCCAAGAGCTTATTGTAAAAAAATTCAGAAGATCTCCGTTCCATATATTGTCAGGACAATATTCAAAACCAATTGCACCCTGCGGAGAAATTTCTTACAAGTAAGGCTTAACATGGTGAAGAACTTAACCAAGAACAATATGTAGTCTACTCATTGCAGTCGTGGCAAAGAATATAAAGGTGAAACAACCCGTATAAATATATAAAGCGTGTAGTGAGCTGTTAGTCAGTACAATCAATTATGGCTGATCACGAATAAAAAAAAGCTAGTCATCGTTCCTTGCGGAATCATGCATTACTGGACAAGAAACAACACTGAAAAAATAGACATCTGAATGATTCAGAGCATATGGAAATCAATGAGTATCTCCTTAGTAGGCCTAGTGTATAAATGAATACGATAGTAAGAAAAACAAATACGACGCATTTTCAGCCGCAGCTGTAAAGAAAGACATCTTTAGTGAATGCAGTCAAACATTACAAACAGTAGCTGGAACGTTATATTCCAGGCCTCTAGTTGTCCATAGAGAATTGTTCTACAGGAAAATAGAGCAGTATGTCCATGAAGTTAGTGGGAACAAGGTGTACAATAATTGAGCAGTACAAAACACATGATATCTCCATGCCAGTGGAATGAGAGCAGTCATTTGTACAAACAGCGGGTTCGGCGTAATAAATGACTTAGTAGTACAAAACACATGATATCTCCATGCCAGTGGAATGAGAGCAGTCATTTGTACAAACAGCGTCTTCGGCGTAATAAATGACTTAGCAGTACAAAACACATGATATCTCCATGCCAGTGGAATGAGAGCAGTCATTTGTACAAACAGCGGGTTCGGCGTAATAAATGACTTCTAATCTTTTTTAATCGTTTCACCCCAAGCATGGCGGTAATGCCACTTACGCGCAGGGGGCTGCATAAGAGTAAAAAATTAGATAGGAGGAGAGTAAAGAGGAAGACGAACCAGTTACAGGGGGTGACAGAGAAAGGTGAATGATAAGGATGGAAATACAGATATGATGACAGTTGTACAGGTAGAGAGAAAGAAAAAGGTATACAGGGTGATGTAGAGAGAACTAGAGTCAAGTGGTTAAGAGATGGGTATTGAGATTGCATTAACATTCTTGGACGTTGTAGCCCTCAGGAAAGTAAGAATATGGAATGGAAGTGCGAGAAAATAAACTGCTGGGGTAGAATAGTCGAATGCATTTGGTTGATCTAACTGTGAATGTGTGGGACCCAGTTGCCAGTCTGGTTGCATGAGTAAACTCATCTGGCAGAGGCACCAGTGACTTAAGTTCGTCGGAGAGAAAGTGGAGTCCAGCCGCCAAATTTTAGCTATTGACTCAATGTAATGGTTTCATTTGAGATCAGAAGATAGGTTTGGGCTGAGAAGGCGCAGTGTATTGTTCTCAGGAAGACTCGCTTGGTTCATGCTTATCGGAGGCAGGAGAGGTTGCCTGTGATGATTGACAGACAGCAGCTTTGTCTAAGACGCTGTGTGAATTTACAAGCCACTTCTTACCCCATTCCACCACTGAGTGTAGATCCCTTTCAAGATCATCAGCAAGTTATATGTTTGTCCGCCTCACAGGGTTTCTTATCGATGCGGGAGTAAATTGCGGTGTCATCTGCATAGACGCCTACTTGGCACTTGATCAAGTCTGGGAGATTATTTATGAAAATAAGGAAGAGCGTCGGGCCTAGGATAGAGCCCTGATGGACGATAGTGTTTGTACAGTAGGATGTAAAGGCATGCCCATTTAGGACGACCTTCATTAAGCTGTTAGAGAGGTTGGATTGAAGCAGATCAAGCAAACGTCCGGTGATACCATAACCCCGTAGATTGCGTAGAAGGCCAGCGTGCCAAACCCTATCAAAAGCCTTAGAGATGTCCAGAGCAACAGCAGGAGTCTCGCCGGTTTTATCAAGGGCCTGGTATATATATTCTGTGATGGTCGTTAGCATATCGGCTGTGGACCTGGCGAAGCGGAAGCCATACTGCCTGTCTGAGAATAGTTTATTGGCAGTAAGATGTTGAACTATTTCAGCATTAATAATGGCCTCGAACACTTTCCCGAAGATTAGTAGAAGGGAGATAGTTGGATGGGTCCGAGAGTTCACCCGTGTTCTTAACCCTCTAGGGCCATTCATATCATATTTGATACAGTATGAAAACAAGCCTTGAAAGAAATATTTTCCTGAAAAAATTTTTAAGAGAAATATTTTATAAATTTCAAATGAAAGCAGTACTGACTGCTCAGTCAATGAATACCAAATGTTTCCTTATATGGAAATACCAAATGTTTCCTTATAGTGAAATAGTGTATCAAATATGATACGAATGGCCCTAGAGGGTTAAATACAGGAACAACAGAAGAGGATTTCCAGCATGATAATATTGGATCAGATCAAGCAACTGTCTGGTATTACCGTAAACCCATAGCTTGCATAGAAGGCCAGCATGCCAAACCCTGTCAAAAGCCTTGGAGATGTCCAGAGCAACAGCATGAGATTAGCCGGACAACTTAAGGGCCTGGAACATGTACTCTGTGATGGTCGTTAGCATGTCAGTCATGGACCTGGCAAAGCGGAAGCCGTACTGCCTGTCTAAGAATAGTTTATAGTAAGATGTTGAACTATTTTAGCATTAATAATGGCCTCGAACACTTTCCCGAAAATTGGTAGTAGGTTGATAAGGCAATAGCTCGATGGGTCCGAGGGTTTCCCCGAGTTCTTAAAAAACAGGGACCACAGGAAACAAAAAGGCAGTATTTGTATAAGTTTCGAGGACAGTAAAGAGTTCAGGGGCACATTTCTTTAGGATAATAACCAGGATTCTATCTTGTCTTAACTTGTCTTAAAATGTCTTACGATGGCAAGACTATTTAAGACCATAGTTTGAGATTTCAAATTCTGGCTTTGTAAGCAATTTGGGCGAAATTTTACTATCCTCATCTCTCTAAATTTTTTAACTTATCTATACGTAAATACAGGCGGGAGAGTAGCGAGACAGGTGTAGTGTTTACACTTTTGGTATAAAGTTGTATTATTGGATAATATATCTTTCACCCACAAGACAACCAAAATGACTTTAAGCACTGTTAAAACTCGTATGGATTGATAAAAACTTTCCAGATTGATTTGACTCTCTATATTAATGATTTTGTTTTCAATATATATGTAACCATTACAGCATTTTATTTCGGATACATTTACCTACTATGGAATAATAAAAAAAGTAGATAGAATTACCATGGACTCTTATGGACTGATGAAAATTTTCCAGATTGATTTGAGCCTCTAACCATTACAGCTTTTTATTTCTGATACATTTGCTTACTACAGAATAGTAAAAAATTTAGATAAAGTTACCATATCAGATTTTTCTATTTGCTTTGTCATTTGAAATATTTACTTAATACATTTTACATGAGATAACACTGTTTTGATCAACAGTAATTCGTAATTATTAATGATCATGACTCATGGATATTTGACACGAAATATCAGAAAGCACTTGCTTGGGTCAGGATCGCAATTTTCTGCATAAATATTTGTTTTATTTGGATATTTACCCAATTTGTATTTCTTTCTTCTACATCTACATCGAACCTTAATTATAGATAAATGAAACCGAATCATTTTACTCTAGTTCAATCAACGTCCGTAATATAAAGATTAATAATGATGAAAAGTTTTCTGTCGTGAAAATTTAAAGCCTGACTAATATAATAATGCCCTGTTCAAAATTCAAGAATGCTATTGAGAAGCGCACGTCCTATTGTCAGACTTGCAAATTGTTTACTCACAGAGTTATTTCCCCTGACCACCGGCTGTCACCCCGCGTTTGTTGAAGACGAGCGGACAGTAATTAGATTAATGGCAGAGTTATCGGCGCGGTAGAAAATTGATCATATCACTGATTGTTTATTTGATTATCAGAATCAGATGAATCAACTCGTTCGATTACGACACGGGAGCGTTAACTGAACGATTTTCCATTGGAAAATAATTATGCTGCTTACTGATGAAAATGAAATGCCTCCTTTCCAGCATCCAAAAAAAAAAAAAAACAGAATTTGTGAATTGTTTATAAACAAATTTTAAAAAAATAAATCAATAACTGATTATAGCAGCAAATTTAATTAAAGCACAAGCCGAATTTTACAAAAATGATTTGTAATAAATCTATTATTTTTACAGCAAAGTAAGCTAACACACACACACACACACACACACACACACACACATCTATATATATATATATATATATATATATATATATATAACGACTCCGACTGACACCAAATCGATCGGGTTTCGATCCCGACTAGAAGTAAGTGGATACCTAGCCGCACTGATGAGCTGTGATACAGCGAAACAGGAAACAGGCTTGTATATGGATGACAAATATATATATATATATATATATATATTTTTTTTTTTTTTTTTTTAATCATATCACCCCGAGCAAGGCAGTAACGCCACTGATGCGCAGGGGGCTACGTAAGGGTAAAAAGAATGGAAAAGAGAAAGCCGAAAACCGCATCCTAAACAGGAAACAAGGGATGAGCCTCTTCACCTGTTCAATAGATGTGGGTGGAGTGTGAACCGGGCGATAGTTTAGTCTATCTACTCCAATTGAAAAAAAAAATAAAATAATAAAGGAAAAGAGTGAAAAGATTGGAAAAGAGAAAACCGGAAACCGCATCCTAAACAGGAAACAAGGGATGAGCCTCTTCACCTGTTCAATAGATGTGGGTGGAGTGTGAACCGGGCGATAGTTTAGTCTATCTACTCCAATTGAAAAAAAAAAAATAAAATAATAAAGGAAAAGAGTGAAAAGATTGGAAAAGAGAAAAAACCGGAAACCGCATCCTAAACAGGAAACAAGGGATGAGCCTCTTCACCTGTTCAATAGATGTGGGTGGAGTGTGAACCGGGCGATAGTTTAGTCTATCTACTCCAATTGAAAAAAAAAATAAAATAATAAAGGAAAAGAGTGAAAAGATTGGAAAAGAGAAAACCGGAAACCGCATCCTAAACAGGAAACAAGGGATGAGCCTCTTCACCTGTTCAATAGATGTGGGTGGAGTGTGAACCGGGCGATAGTTTAGTCTATCTACTCCAATTGAAAAAAAAAATAAAATAATAAAGGAAAAGAGTGAAAAGATTGGAAAAGAGAAAACCGGAAACCGCATCCTAAACAGGAAACAAGGGATGAGCCTCTTCACCTGTTCAATAGATGTGGGTGGAGTGTGAACCGGGCGATAGTTTAGTCTATCTATATATATATATATATATATATATAATATTATTATTATTATTTAATTAGTTTTTGGTCATAATAAAATTAGACTAGTGGAGTAGATAGTCAAAACTATCGCCCGGTTCACACTCCACCCACGTCTATTTAACAGGTGAAAGAGGATCATTCCTTGTTCCCTGTTTAGGATGTGGTTTCTGGTTTTCTCTTTTCTAATCTTTTCACTCTTACGTAGCCCCCTGCGCATCGGTGGCTTTACAGCCTTGCCCGGGGTGATATGATTAAAAAAAATATATTGTATTAAAAGTGATCAATACAGTTATATTGTAGAACTTTTGAATGTTTTTTAATTTGTAAATGAGTTATTACTCGATTTAAGTTCCTGCCATGTGGTATCTTCAACAGATTTGCAAAAGCTGATTTTACCGTTATTTTTTTTCCAAAACGCTCATGTAACGGGGAGTTTTTTGAACGCACAAATTACTGGGAATTTTTGAACGCGCATTTTTTAAAATTAGAAGAAATTATAACGTTTTCTTCCAAGATTGTAGGAACCTAATAGATATTTTATAATATGGTTACACTTAGTCATTCATACTGAATGAAAGAACAGAAATTATGACTAAGTCTAATCATACCATAAAATATCTATTTGGTTCATACAACCATGAATGAAAACGTTATAATTTTTTCTAATTTAAAAAATTGCGCGTTCAAAAATTCCCAGTACCATGAGTGATTTTAAAAACCGATAAAATCGCCTGAAGACATCACATGGTAGAAACCTAGATCGTGTAATATCTCATTTAAAAATTATATATATATATATATATATATATATATATATATATATATATTATTTGGCATATAAGTACGAAATAGGTCATTTGAGTCCATTCATTTTGTTCTAAATATGTATATATGTAATCATTACTGCATTTTTTTATACATTTGCTGACTATATAATAGTAAAAAAAAATATGTAGAATTACCATAGACTCGTATGGATTGATGAAAATTTTCCAGATTGATTTGACCCTCTATATTAATGGTTCCTTTTTCAGTATATATGTAATCATTACAGCATTTTATTTCAGATACATTTGCTTACTATAGAATAGTAAAAAAAAAAAACAGATTGATTTATGATGGACTCGTATGGATTGATGAAAATTTTCCAGATAAATAATTTCATGGCTTTTATGTCGTTGGATTTCGTGTGACGCAATTCGTACTTTACGCCGTCATCAGACTAAATGTGTTCACGTTGATGCAACGAAGGATTAATTCTGGGAATTTTTATTTATTTATTTTTTTAATTTAGTGTTTTCATACACTTTTTTTGTGTTTTTGGTATGTAATAAAGCCGATTTCATTTCGATTCTTTTTATTTTTGCTTCTATTATGTCAGTCAGTTGAGTGCTATACGTGATACACGCTTGGGCGATCATGTCTCCAAAGAGACATGACTGACTGGGCAGAAGATTATCCCGCAGTAGGTTGCCATTGCTTTCTGCGGTAGACTGGTTGCCGACCAAGGCTATAGAACCCAATCTGTCCTGTTATTTAATCCATAACTGGAGGGAAGTGACGGATTAATACCTTTCCCAAGGGTATTTGTGCGTAAGTGAATGCAATGAATTCAGCTGGAATTCGAACTCGGCTCCCCGATTTTCTCGTTTCGAGCCGATATCCACTGGACCACAGCGCACATCTATTATGTAACACACTGTAATATACAAGACCTGCCAAGAAGAATATAATGTTGTAAAAACCTGGCGGTAAATTTGCTATGGTTGATGTTGCAGTTAAAGCATATCATATCTTCGTGAATTATATTCTCTTTCAATTTATGTAGCATCCCTTGCATCAGAATTGTGGTCACTGTCGTTACGGTGTGAAGCTAATGCATTTAATGTGTTGCTTTGTAAAATATCTCTTTTGAAATTATAACAATTTGTTTAAATTAAGAGAGGTTTCTCCGATCTATTCTTTGTGGCAATCATTACAGGTAATATAATAAATTCTTTTTTTCAAGTTAAGCAAAGGATATCGGCTGAGAATGAAAAATCAGGGAGCCGAGTTAGTGTCCCATTTAAATTCGTTGCATTCACTTACGTGCAAGTATTATTAATCCAGCTCTTCTCCCTACAGCTATGAGTTAAACAGCGGAAGAGATTCGGTTCTACAGCCTTGGTTTTCAAATAGTCTACCGCAAAAAGCAATGGCAACCTATTGCGAGAAAATCTTCTGCCCAGTTACTCATGTTTTTCGCGACATAATCGCCCAAACGTGTATTACATTTGGCACTTAACTGACTGACTGAATATAATAATTGGAAACTATTTGCACTGTGCATAAATGTACTGTGCATAAATTTTTATTGTGCATAAAGTGGGGGATCGGTTTTCTATTGTTATGAAGTAATAAACTAATCCCTAATAATTATACTTAATATAGTAATTTAAAAGAATCTATCTCTCCTCCCTCCTGCTATGAGTTAAACAAGAATACATATTGGGTACTATAGCCTTGGCTAGCAACCAGTCTACCGCAGGAAAGAATAGCAAACTATTGCATGATAATCTTCTTCCCAGTCAGTCATGTCTCTTTTGAGACATGATCGACCAGGTGTGTATCACGTATGGCACTTAATTGATTGACTGAAAATAATAGCTGGAAAGATAATTATAACTTGTACTTTGCATAAAGTGTGGGGTCGGTTTTATATTGTTATGAAGTAATAAACTGATCCCCCACTAATTATACTTAATATAATAATGTAACATAATCTATCTCTTCTTCCTCCAGCTATGAGTTAAATTGCAGGAGAGATCGGGTTCTATAGACTTGGTCGGCAACCAGTCTACCGCAGAAAGCAATGGCAACCTACTGCGGGATAATCTTCTGCCCAGTCAGTCATGTCTTTTTTTTTTTTAAACTTGCAAAGAATTTCTTGAGTTAACTTCAAGTTAACACTTATTAATATAGGAGGGAAAGTCCATTATCTGAGGAATAGGTGTGTTTCACCATAACAGTGTCCCAGATCCTTTAGAATAACGGAAAATAACCTACCTTTCTACGGGTAAGCCCCCACTGGAGAACATATATAAATAGTCAGTATACTCGCACACTTATGGAGCATGAAACAAGTTGTCACCACTCTTTCTTGCTACTTCAGTCTGCACTGCATTTATTTACATTCTCTCTGCATTATATTTTATCATATACCTTCAGCACGTAGTCGATCATGGCCCTTCACCTTTCCTTATCCCTAGTAATTCTTAACGCCCTTTCTTTTGTTACCCTCTCAAAAGCTTTTCTGTCATCCATTTGCTCAAGCCCATCAAATATGCCACACATTGCTTTCCCATGTCTCTATTTCCCTCTAAATGTCCTGTGAGTATTCAATTTGTACATCGAAAATATTCTGATGTTATGCCAGGATTCGTCAAGGAAGGCCAAAATTTGAACAACATAAGGTACGCAGATGATAAAGTTCTGATAGCAAACATGGAAAGGAAACTACAAGACCTCCTACAGAAGGTAGCTTCTTCTTCTTCTATGTGCCTTGGTATTTCAGAACGTAGGCGATCATGGCATTCCACGTCACCCTATCTCTGGTGACTCTTAACATGCTTTCACTTGTTACACCACCCAAAACCGACTCTACCATCCACGGGATATGCAACGAGGAATAAGGGCTTGGAGAACCTGATACTAACAGGCCAGATAGAGGTAAAAAGAGACAGAGGAAAGCAGCGGATAACATATTTGAAGGACCTGAGCAGGTGGATGACAGAACGGAGGTTGCGTGATGTAACAGGAGAACGCGTGCTAAGTGCCACCAGGGATAGGGAGACGTGGAAGGCTATGATCGCTTACGTTCTGAAAGGGTAGGGCACACAGAAGAAGAATATTTATGCTAACTGTTTATAAAAATTATAATGTGGATATAGTGGGGGATCAATTCTATATTATAATCAATAAATAAACTGATCTCTCATTTTATGGCCATGCTAGTTTCTATACATTTATATTCTAGATTTATGGGCTTGAGCTAGTGGAGGGCAGAGACGGGTTTGGGTGGTGTAACAGGAGAAATCGTGCTATGTGCCACCAGGGATAGGGAAACGTGGAAAGACATGATCGCCTACGTCCTGAAAGTCCAAGACACATAAAAGAAGAAGAAGCTACCTTCTGTAGGAGGTTTTGTAGTTTTTTTTCCGTATCTGCTATGAGCATTGTTTCCATTTGCCTTCCTTATGTTATTGAAATTGTGGCCTCCGATTACAATTCCTGGCATAACATTTAAATCCTCAGAATAGTCTCGCCATATCAGATTCTCGAAGACCTTTCTCATTACTTCTCCCAGAAGCATCAGCTGTCTTTTCCTGATGTTAAGTATCCGTTTCCTTTACATTTCCATGCTCTTCAAAATCTCGTCGGTGCTCACATATTTGGTCCATGGTATCCTTAGCATCCTTCTGTAGAATTTAATTTGGATTGGTTAAGTCTTGCCTTCATCTTTGATGAGATGATCCAGCATTTGCTGGCATATTAAAAGACAGACTTCACATAAAAATCCAATATTCTCCACCAAATTTCCCTGTCTTTTATTACTCTTCTCAGCTTCTGGAACGCATCCATTCTCACAACAATATATATATATATATATATATATTGGCATGTGAATTTATTTAAAAATGTGTATTACGTCTATTGATCTACGCATATATATATATATATATATATACATATATACATATATATATATATATATATATATATATATATATATATATATATATATATATATATATATATATATACTGTAATGGTTATTACAATGTTTTTATAAATTCATAGTATCACTACACAAAAACTTTCATGTTTCGAAGCTAGCCCATTATGTTGTTGGCTTCATCTTCAGGTGATTTTTACACACAACCAACCCTATAAATAAACAGAAAAAGACAACAAACCCTATACAATACCAACAAAAATAATGCAGTTGCAGCAAATTAATAGATAAATAAATAAAAATATATTTTATATTTATAAAATATGCTTTATAAAGGATGGATTTTATAAAAGAAATCTATTTCTTGAATATCATAAAATGTTATATTTTATAATATTATAAAATAGTTTATATATTATCGAATATTATGAAATATTTTTTATGAAAAATATATTTTATAAAAAATATATTTTATAAAAACCAAAAAAAAAAAAAAAAAGCGCACACCCCAATACAAAATAACATAAATTAATTAAGAAGAAACCAACCCCAACACAAAACAACACCTACCAACCCCTAAACCAAATAATAACACGCAAGGCGCCAGCAGCCTCAGCCCTCAGAAGATTAATAGATCAACCTATCCTGAACTCAGCCACAAACAAACACTTAACCCTAAGACTTTAAAAAGGTCAACAGAACTCAAAATACAGACCAACCCCTCTAACACCCAAACAAAAAAGAAAAAACAAATCCAACACAAATAAACTGGCTTTTCAACTAGATAATTCTCATTTCTAAAAAATCACGCGAGGAAGAGGCCAAGAACATAATGGGCTGGCTTCGAAACATAAAAATTTTTGTGTAGTGATACTATGAATTCATAAAAACATTGCAACAACCATTACAGCTCTACATTTGTATCGATCACTCTTTATAAAAGTAAATGCATGAACAAAAGGTGAATAAACCTACGAGTTCAACAACTTAGGTACAATATATATATATATAGGAAACACTACTAAAAGTTGTAAGTTAAAAATGTATTTTTTGACAGTATTTATTTCTATTATTGTTATTATTATTATTATTATTATTATTATTATTATTATTATTATTATATATATATATATATATATATATATATATATTTATATATATATATTTGATATTTCAGACCGGCCTGGCCTTTCATCAGAAACAAATCATTTTAAAATTTACACTAGAAGCGTCCGTCGCGAGAAGCACCCGCCACGTGATGTAGAAATCAATAGAGTTTGAATATGTTAAACGTAAACCTAACTGTAATAATACTTTTAAATGTTGTTTTAAAGAAAAAAAAAATTAAGTGTATCTAAAAAATGATTAACTATTGAAATATTTATAAAGATTCAAAATACCTAAGTCCTTATTTAACCCTAGCCTATATGTATTTAATTTTATAATCCAGTATTTTTCTTTCTTTCTGCGTGAGTATGTGGAACTAAAATCAGAATCTATCAGTAAACATTTGCAGTTTTCTAATGTGTGTCCTGGTTGATTGAAGTGTTCAGCTATCGGGGAATAAGGGTTGTTTTGGCGTATGCCTAGTTTATGATTATTAAAACGGAATCTAAAACTGTTTCTAGTTTCACCAATATATCCACTATTTGGACATAGTGAGCAGAAGAGAAAATATATTATATTTAGGCTGTCACAGGTGAGGTGTGGTGGGTATAATTTGATGTTGGAGGTGGGTGGTTGTAATTTGATGTTTGATATATATATATATATATATATACAGATCATTAGACGTAATACACGTTGTTTAATAAAGAAAATTAGGGCGTTTATTTCAAATACAGAATTACAATAGCATTTGAAAAATATATAAATGTAAATAATTCAAATTTTCTGAAATCGTTTTTAATAAAGTTCAAGTTATAGAATATTCTTTATGAAATACTTCCGAGGGAATCTTCCCATAATGTAATTTTGGAAATTCTGAACTACTTGTGAGATTAATTCCAGGAGAGATTAACTGCAGGTAATAGAGGCAGAAAATATTGGTTATAAATCCGAAAAAAAAAACAGCTTGGAGGTAAATCTCAAAGTAACCCTTTATTATTAAATAATAACACAGATGCAGCCAGAGGACTAAATGTAATTAAATTTATTTATTTATTTACAGAGCCAATATTTATTGCATATTAAAAAATTCAAATTTAAGCTCTGTTAATAAATAAATTTAATTGCATTGGGCTCTCTGGCTAGTTCAGTGTTAATATTTAATATTAATAGGAAACTCTAGGGATTTTACTCTAAGCCGATATATATATATATATATATATATATATATATATATATATATATGCGTGTGTGTGTGTGTGTGTGCCACTTGGCATATATAAGAGGGTCATTCAAGGTGAATTTTTCTAATACAGATAGAAGATTTTTTTAAACGTAGTCTCTCAATGGCAACCTAGTGCGGGATAATCTTCTGCCCACTCAGTCATGTCACTTTCGAGACGTCATCGCCCAAGGTTGTTTAACTGTCTGACTGACTCTCAGCAGTGTCACACACTTTTACCATCTGTGCACAAGCTTCCGTATTCCTTCAGCGTAAAAATCTTTGGACTGATGTCTCAGCCAATCGCTCACAGCACTTTTGACTTCATCGTCACTTTCAAATTTCTTTAAACAATTTAGCCCACTTGTAGACATTTTTTGGCTGGAACATGTAGTACCATACACAGTTGACATTCTCCTATGAATTTCAACTGGTTTGCAACCTTCAGCAGCCAAAAACTTGATACCTAACCTCTGTTCAATCCTGGAACATGCTTCTTGATCGGCCATGTTTGTTAACCTCCAAAACTCTCAATGTTTTTTTTCAATCTGCAAAAAAAAAAAAATTATATCCCTTTGAAAAAGAAGTAAAGGAAAAAATTTAAAAAAAATTAAGCTTCTATCTGTATTAGAAGTCTTTATATCGAAAAAGTCACTTTATTTATTGAATGATCCTCATAGAAGTCTTTATACCAAAAAATTCACCTTATTTATTGAATGACCCTCGTAGAAGTCCTTATACCGAAAAATTCAACTTATCTATTGAATGACAATCATAGAAGTCCTTATACCAAAAAATTCACCTTATCTATTGAATGACCCTCGTAGAAGTCCTTATACCAAAAAATTCACCTTATTTATTGAATGACCCTCGTAGAAGTCCTCATGCCGAGAAATTCAACTTATTTATTGAATGACACTCGTAGAAGTCCTTATACCGAAAAATTCACCTTATTTATTGAATGACCCTCATAGATGTCCTTATACCAAAAATTTCACCTTATTTATTGAATGACCCACATAGATGTCCTTATAGCAAACAATTCACCTTATTTATTCAATGACCCTCGTAGAAGACATTATACCGAAAAAGGCATTTTATTTATTGAATGACCCTCGTAGATGTTCTTATAGCGAAAAATTCACCTTTATTATTGAATGACCTTCGTGTGTATATGTGTGCCCCTTGGTATATATATGTATAGGTGTGCCTTTGCACACCAACCAAATGCGTATGTATGTACTTAACGGCACACATATACATATATATGCCAAGCGCTATACGGTTCGCATATAGTTATGTGTGTGTGAGTCCCGGTGGGAGGGTGCACGTGTGTGTGTGTGTCTATGCGCACGTCACTGGGTGTACAAGTGTGTATATATGTGTGCGTTTGTCACAACGACAAATTTTCATCCCAATCTTCCTCCCACTTTCACAAAAATATACCAATATACGTAGCCTTACATATAGCCAATTAAAAAAAAAATCAGTTTGTCTGACGATCGCAAGAGCGTGAAACCCAGGGTTACAAACTCACACTTATCTATATGAATATGTCAGCTCTGTCACTGATATTGAGCGCTTTCAAATAAGTACCGCGCACATATAATATATAAATAACATAATATATATAACGAATTGTTCATGTAATATATATATATATATATATCGAGGCAGCAAATAATTTTCTAAACACATGCTGTTAAATATAAGAGACAATGAATGTCTATTATGTTTAATCATGAGCCGTTCTAAATGTCGTATTTTGGCTTTAATTTCTGTTGAAAATAAAGAAAAAATTCTCCAACATTTGGATAATTATTTATTGATTTGCTTCTAAGCTTTCGGCTCACATGAGCCATCTTCAGAGAGGTTATTTAGACTGAAATATAATAACATCCGCCATCACCGACGATTTTATTTTCTGTTGACATATATATATATATATATATATATATATATATGCATACACACACACACACACACACACACACACATATATATATATATATATATATATATATATATATGTATATATATATATATATATATATATATATAATGACTGATATGAACTTTCCGGAAAAATATGTCATATCAAATTTGTGAAAATCAGTTGACTGTTTAATTCCTTTCTTATTTTTACAATGATTTGCTCAGCAAGAAAAACTCACAAGACACCAAAAGATATCTAAGACAAATTTTTTTACCATGCTAAGATCGTTATTTCAATGAACTCTCTCCTTTGAAATCAGTTAAACCGTGTCTAAAACTTCAAAATTATTAAGTGTGAAATTATGTTAATGTAAAATGCAAATAGGCTTCTTTTTTTTTTCTTATAACAATATCACTTCTGTTAAGGTCTAAAATCATTCGAGAGCCATGGTTAGAAATTAGGAGGCACGGTTTATGGGGAAAGTTAACCCAAGTCTTGAACAGGTTTAGACTGTAGTTATCAGCAAGACATCCTAGCATGAGTCGGTTTCTCAAAGTAGCGTTTAGTTGCAAGAACTTGATTGCTATTTCTTATAGGAAAAATAACATAATTTTCTTGAAAAATTATTTCTTAAAAAATTTCAAACGGCTATATTACTGTTCGGTCATGGATTCTGTCTTCATAAGGAAATAACTAGTATTATCATTACCATTGAAATTTGTATTTAGATAAAATGTTGCACGTATGGGGGAGTGTGTGTGTGTTAGGTAAATTGAAGTGTGTTGTTAGGAAAGGCTTCTGTTTGTATTCCTCATGGGATCATGTGTACACGGTTATGTGGAAGGGTAAATAGGTGTTGGGTAATCCGGTAGAGCACGGATTTGTGTGAAAGTGCTTATCAATTATACTGACCAACGGAGATAACGCCAAGAAATACGTGAATTGTCCAGCTGGAGTAGAGGCCCCGGTTTTAGCAAGATGCACATCGGTGAGGAAGATGTCAAAGTGCAGGAGACGAATGGGTTTAGTATTGATAGGCCGTCGTTTCGCGTAAACACACGGCGGTTGTAGGATGAGAAGCAAGAGGCTGGCATCGCTTCTACTGGGGGGTATGATAGACGATCAGAAACTATCTAGTGATTGGCATATGGCAATGGATTCCGGATTTAGAAATCCAAAAGAACAATGAATGAGAAGACAATTTGTTGAAGCTGAAAATCAGGCACGAGTGTGAATGTTCCTGGTAAAGATAGATAGATAGATAGATAGATAGATAGATAATTAACAAGCTGAGATAGATAGATAGATAGATAGATAGATAGATAGATAGTGAATAAACTGAGATAGATAGATAGATAGATAGATACATACATACATACATACATACATACATACATACATACATTAATTAGTTACAGCATATCACGTTGAACACACCGGTTCTCGTTCGATCACCGATGTTAAGCAACGTTGAGCCTGGTCAGGTGACCACTTGGGAATGCCAGGCGTTGTAAGCTTTCAGTGATGGATGTGCGTTGGGGTGCATTTGATATCAGCTTGGAAAGAGAAATCGGTGAGCCGAGTTCGAATTCCAGTTGAGTACCCTGCATTCACTTTAGCACTGGTAACCTTGGGAAAGTTATTAATCCGCTACTTCCCTCCAGTTATTGGTTAAATAACAGGATGGGGCCTGGAGGCAACCCATCTAGTGTTGGTGTCACAATAAAAAACACCCTTGGTAGCTCTGGCGAAGCATTAAATACTCAGGTATTTGACAAGATTATGAATTCCGATCCAAACTGCGCCCGGGTTCCAAATGCACAGGGAATACTGGAGGGGTGTAGTGAGTTCTATCTCGGCCAATGGCCGCAAGACAACGACGATATATATTGTAAGAAAGTTATGGAACACGTACGTTTTAAACCAACTGTTCATGCATTTACTTTTATAAAGGGTGATCTATACAACGTAGAGTAATGTATTGCAATGGTTGTCGCAATGGTTTATAAAAGCATAGTATCACTACACAAAACATTTTCGCGTTTCGGAGCTACGTATGATCTCCATCTGGTGATAAGTTGAAATGAAAAATAAATGGTGAAAACAAGTTATTTTTGGTTATATGATATGTAAGTGAATGGGTGGGAGTTTAGTACGATTTAGCCGGCAGTTTGTAACCATAGTGATACAGCCTTTGGTTAGGAGGGGAATACGGAGTAGCTTAGTTTTGGACAGCTCACTTTTTAGTTTTGTCTGGGTAATTCTTATATTGGGATGTAAGGATTTTTAAAAAAGGATAGATACTTTTTATTTTACTACTAACTATGAGTGAATGGAATAAAGTTGCTATTATTTTGTGTGAGTTTATTTTTTTTATTTATACGATGTTCGTTTTTTTTTTATTTATGGATTAAACATGTGTATTAATTACCTTTTTGGAGGGAATTATTTTCTGTGAATGAGATATTTTTTGGTTAATTAAATTTTAACGAAAAATATTTTCGATGTTTACACAACACAGCTAATTCGTCTCTACGGTTCAATAGTTCACAAATTGTTGTGGTACATTAAAATGTGTAGCTTTTTAATTAAGCATAAAGGGTATATATATATATATATATATATATATATATATATATATATATACCCTTTATATATATATATATATATATACCCTTTATATATATATATATATATATATAGAGCCTGCCTTCTTCTTCTACCGAACGCTCATAGCCCAGAGGTAGAATCGTCGACTGACGCCAATTCGGTCGGGTTTCAAATCCTGGGTTAAAATCAATCGGAGTCTAACCGTAGTAATTAGGTGTGATACAGCGAAACAGATCTGTCTGCGGATGGCTATATATATATATATATATATATATATATAGGTGTCAGTCCGTAAACGGTAAGTATAATCCAACAAGATTACCTTCATATTAATTGGTAAATCCATATGGAGTTGTGAAAGTTCATATGTAAAATGTTTTATGTATTAGTATATATATATATATATATATATATATATATATATTATGGTACGTAAAATGGGGCACCTAAATTCATGTGTACTTCATAGGTAAGAACAACTTAATTAGGTAATATATATTTTTTGCATCGCGTGGGAACACCTAATTAGAGGCGATGTATGTCAACTTTAGATAAAATCAATTATACCCGCTCGAACTATATCTTCCCTAGTGTAACGATTTCCTACCTATATATGGATAAATCAACAACCCAAATGAAGTAAAATGGACAGATATAAATAAGTAATATTTATTATGAATTAAAAAAAGAAAAAAAAAGAAAAAAAGAAAATTACTACTTCATTTGGAATTTAAATGTACACAAACGCACGGGGTCCTTATACATGCGGACATAAAAAACTACTAGTACACTTATATAAGTTATAACTTATATGTATGGATGTGTGCGTGTATAAGTGGTCATGTTTGTGTTCGTATGAACATATGTATATATATATATAATTTCATTTGGGTATATGGGCATAAATATGTACTTGATTGTCTCGTATATATCTTGTGTATATAAAAATATATGCCGAATTGAGAATGCGACAAATTTATTTAGCAGTGATATGTGTGTGCGTGTATATACAACACTACGGGGGCGCGCGAAAACCCTATGCTTATGAAGCGCATATATGTGTGAGTATGAAAACGCTAGGAACCAGAAAGGAAAAAGAAGAAAAGGAAAAGAAAAAATAAATCAGTGGATATATGTAAACTTAAGCAAAATCACATTGTAAGTATATGTGGGAAGGTACATATATGTATATGTGGAGAGAAGTTAGTATAAGGAAGAAGATTGACCTAATGGGGTCAAACAGACGCCAAAAGGCAAAGGGAATTGGTTTTTTTTTCAGAGGTTAAACCATTTCAAAACGGTTTGAACAACTTCAAACGAATCCAAAGCCATTATTTGGAACTGGACTCTATTTCTTTCTTCCCTCTTTGAAACTTTCTTTCCTTCTCCTCTTTCCCCGTATATTTATTGTCCCCCCTTTCTCCCCTCTTTCCCCCTTTCTTTCCTTCTCCTCTTTCCCCTTATATTTACTGTACCCCTTTCTTCCTTCTTTCCTCCTTTCTATCCTTCTCCTCTTTCCCCCTATACTTATTGTCCTCCCTTTCTCTCCTCTTTCCCCCTTTCTTACCTTCTCCTCTTTCCCTTATATTTATTGTCCCCCACTTTCTCCCCTCTTTCCCCCTTTCTTTCCTTCTCCTCTTTCCCTTTATATTTATTGTCCCCCCTTTCTCCCCTCTTTCCTCCTTTCTTTCCTTCTCCTCTTTCCCCTTATGTTTACTGTACCCCTTTCTTCCTTCTTTCCTCCTTTCTTTCCTTCTCCTCTTTCTTCTTATATATATTGTCCCCCTTTTTTCTTTCTTTCCTCCTTTCTTTCCTTCTCCTCTTTCACTTATATTTATTGTCCCCCCTTTCTCCCCTCTTTCCTCCTTTCTTTCCTTCTCCTCTTTCCCTTTATATTTATTGTCCCCCCTTTCTCCCCTCTTTCCTCCCTTCTTTTCTTCTCCTATTTCCCCTTATATTTATTGTCCCCCCTTTCTACCTCTTTCCTCCTTTCTTTCCTTCTCCTCTTTCCCCTTATATTTATTGTCCCCCCTTTCTCCCCTCTTTCCTCCTTTCTTTCCTTCTTCTCTTGCCCCGTATATTGATTGTCCCCCCTTTCTCCCCTCTTTCCTCCTTTCTTTCTCTTCTTTCCCCTTATATTTATTGTCCCCCTTTCTTCCTTCTTTCCTCCTTTCTATCCTTCTCCTCTTTCCCCGTATATTTATTGTCTTCCCTTTCTCCCTCTTTCCTCCTTTCTTTCCTTCTCCTCTTTCCCTTTATATTTATTGTCCCCCCTTTCTCCCCTCTTTCCTCCTTTCTTTCCTTCTCCTCTTTCCCCTTATATTTATTGTCCCCCCTTTCTCCCCTCTTTCCTCCTTACTTTCCTTCTCCTCTTTCACTTATATTTATTGTCCCCCCTTTCTCCCCTCTTTCCTCCTTTCTTTCCTTCTCCTCTTTCCCCTTATATTTATTGTCCCCCCTTTCTCCCCTCTTTCCTCCTTACTTTCCTTCTCCTCTTTCCCTTTATATTTATTGTCCCCCCTTTCTCCCCTCCTTCCTCCTTTCTTTCCTTCTCCTCTTTCCCCTTATATTTCTTGTCATTTATTTATTTGTTTGTAATTTTATGTTTATTATCATTATTATTATTTTTATTGTTATCCCTTTCTTCATTTTAAGAAAAGATTCATTCCGGCAGAAATTTTGTACCAGATGGAGGATATATTGTAAGGTCTGATGATATGAACTAATAAAGCTCATTGAAATGAGCTATAGTTTATAACCAATTGAAATGACGTCTTGAGTTTTCCTTTATAAACTATATATATATATATATATATATATATATATATATATATATATATATATATATATATATAACAGACAATGAATGTCTAACATGTTTAATCATGAGCCGTTCTAAACAGCATATTTTTACTATAATTTCACGTGAAATAAAGACAAGATCTGTCCAGCATTGGGATATTTTTTTATTACGCTGTTTCTAAGCTTTTGGCTCACTTGAGCCATCTTCCGAGCGGTTACAGGGACGTTAACATAAAGATATTCACCATCAAAGATTATATTCTATTGTGTTGACATAAAACATTGCTATGCGATAATAACCGTCACCAAATAGCAGACGCAGGTCGTAAATTAGTAACGCGGTTCTATGACGTCATACCACATAAGAAACCAAAATGTCAAAAACAGAACCATATGTCTAAATACAATATATTGTGTTGCAACTAGATGGAAATGTGATTTTATTGAGTGTGAGTTGCTTTGATTTAATGAAGTTGGCCTACAATATCTGAAGGTTCTTTTTACTGTGTATGCGTATCAGCATTATTGTGTTTTAGACTAAATCCGTCTAATATTATGTACATCACTAATTTTTTTTATAGAAATGTTGCTTAATTGAACTTTGATCAGAAAGGTATCAGTTAAGTCTAAATTTCAGTGTTGATTAGTTGCAATTACTATTTGGTTGTGTTTAAATTTAGTGTATATATCTAAACTTATTTATAAATGGGTCTTTGTGTGTGTATCTCTGTGTCTGTGTTCGTTACCTGTAGACTTCGAAACGACTGAACCGATTTTCTTGAAAATTTACACAGTTGTACAGTAAGTGTCTGCGAGTGTTCTTAGCTAGGTTTTGTGTCGAGGTAACCCAGATAAATATCAAAAATTGATAATCGAAAAAATCGGGTTATAGAAGGAATGGTCCGATTTTAATTAAATATGATACACTCATAGACAAAGACATAAGAAACGATATTCAGAAATTTCAAGGTTGCAGTTCTTACAATAGTCCAGAAAATGGATCATATATATATATATATATATATATATATATATATATATATATATATATATATAAGGCAAGATGTTTGTGTGTGTGTCTGTTTATCTGCCTGTATGTCTAATTTTTTCAGCCCTTTTATTTTAGTTTTTGCTTCGGGTTTGGCTCTAAGTAGGTATAATTGTAGTTCTTAGTCTCAGCCCTGATACCATTTACTCAGAGGACTTATTTAGCCTTGAAAATTCAGTTTACGACGAAAAAAATTATTTGATTTCGATACAAGAAAATCAAAATTTGACTTACATCCATTCATTTTTCTTTCAGTCTACGGTTTCGCTTTAACTGAAAACAACAATTGCTTTTGAGTCTTTCGTGCCAACGTCCAAAGAGTCTGAGCTCCAGGACCATGCATTAGTTTTAAAGCTTTCATTACACCCGAGAAACGCCGGGCTATCCTGCTATATATATATATATACTACCGGCCATAATTATTAAGCCTCCCTGTTTTTTTAAAGAAATGATGTATTTCATACTATTTTTAGGATTTATTTCCGAATGAAAATATAATTTTTTTTTTGTTATTATTAATTTGCAAACTTTTACAAGGCAAGGAAGCAAAGATGAACTCTTCCGAATCATCTTAAATTTTCTTTTCTTTCATTGATAAAACGTAAATAGAGGCAAATTTTAAATATTTATAAACTCATTTGATGCACATTTTATTGTGCAATATTAACAAAAAAAAAAACGTTTTATTTTCATTTACAATTATTGACTTGGCAAAAGAAACTCGCTCCCATTCTTGAAAGAATGGGAGCGAGTTAGTGTGTTAGTGTGTTTTTTTTCATACTAAAAAATAGTATGAAATACATCATATTTTTAAACACTATGGTAACTTATTAATTATGGCCGATAGTATATATATATATATATATATATATATATATATATATATATATATATTCGTCATCCACATACAAGCCTGTTTCACTGTTTCGCTTAGTGTATATTGTACAATCTGTGAGTTTATTTTTGCACTGCATTGTCCTGGCACTTTTTTGTTGTTTCATGCCTTCGGAGCGGTTATATGCTGCCTTTCACTCATATAATATTGATGTTATATATATATATATATATATATATATATATATATATATATGTGTGTGTGTGTGTAAAAGAACAAATATTTTTATTTGTATATATATATATATATATATACCAATAAAAAATATTCGTTCTTTTATACATCCTTGTGCAATTATTTCAAACGCCTGTTTAGTTTCCTTTATTTTAACATATGATCAGTGTTTGACCCATTGATGTGATAGGGTGTATTCGATTTCTATTTTCCCTTAGATTAGGTCATTTGTAGTGGGTTGTAGTAATATGATTTTTTTTTTCGAGGTGGATGATGAAATTTGTTTGCCCTTGAGAAATATTGCGTCATCCATGATTGCGTTAGATTTTTTATCACGCTCAGACCCGATTTTCTCGACTGTCGATTAGTTGTCCTACGACCATTGTCTCCCATGGACGTTACTCCAAAGAAACATATGAAAATTATAACGTTGCACGAACACACTGGCAAGCCTTACAGAAAGATCGCTGATATTGTTGGTGTCATCTTCTTAAATGTCTTTTGTGTCATCAAGGCGAAGAAACAAACTGAATTAATCAATCCAAAACCTGAAGGAAAATGCGGTCGGAAGTGACAAACGCCGCCAAGAGACGGCGTATACGTGACCAAGGAAAGTGTGAAAGATCCTAGGAAGACATTATTCGTTTTGTTTCAATTAATTTTCACAAGAATATATATATAGTGTGTGTGGGTGTTTTTAATCATTTCACCCCAAGCAAGGCACTCCATTGCCACTATTGCGCATGGGGCTACATAGGTGAAGGTAAAGAGGAGGAGTGGTTAGGTGTAGGAAATGTCAGAAGGAAGGTGATGGGTAAAGATACCGAGGATGAGGGTTGGGCAGATGGAAAGAGTGTTTGAAAGAATGGGAGCGAGTTAGTGTGTTAGGAGGTGTCTATTGACCTTACATTTATACTGCTGGAGATTGTAGCCGTCGGGGAAGCAATCATGTGGAAGGGAATTCCACAGTCGGGAAGTGCGAGAAAAGAAACTGTTGGAGTAGTAGTTGCAGTTGCATTTTATCGGTTTTACTGTCAAAGTGTGGGATCTAGTTGCTAATCTAGTTTCTCGTGCAAATTCGTAGTTTGTGTGTGTGTGTGTGTGTGTGTGTGTGTTCGTAGGTTGTATATGTGCATAGAAATGTAAAAGCCTATAACATAACAATTTTCCTGTTCATCTCATCTAAATGACAACCCAATCAGGACTCACACTTATATACGCCTCCCAAATGTATGTAATAAACTTACAGAAAATCCTACAAGGCTCCAGAATGATCTAGGACTTCAAAATTCCTAAAAATTATAGAAAGTTCCATAAGCTTCTAGAGGAATCTACAAAGTTATCGTACTTTTAGAATTTTCGTGATAGGGGTAACGTTAAAAATGATGTGAAATAAACCCTGAATCAAACCCTTCAAAAATTTATTGGACTATGATGCAAGAAATAAATTATTAGTTAAGGATGTCTATTTATTATTCAGACATTTTCTAACTTAAACGCTATTATTCGTGGATACTCATATTTGAGTAGACGCTCCGTTTGTCTTTTAAACAGTATATTTACTTATTTTTGCTAACTGTTTCGGATATTCTAAAATGATTATACGAGAAAAGTATGCACTCTCCAGATTGTTTGCTAATTTCTAAATATACTATTCAATAAATAATTCTCTGTACCAACCTAGATTTTAAAAAAATATTCTGAGTTTAATTAAGCTATTTGATTTTTCTGTTCTAATGAAGCTGTTAGTAATTTTACAACAGCCTAAATAAATTCTGGTTTTATAACCATTTCATTATGTCTTGAGATTTTTTCTCTGTGTATCATATTGCTGTGGATATTATCCATTGAATTCTTTACATTTCACTATTTGACATTTTATAATAACTAGATAATTTGGGGGGAATTTCCTCTGTTTTTTACGAGTCTGTCATCATTTCCCATATATATATATATATATATATATATATATATATATATATATATATATATATATATCAATCGAATTATAAAGACCTATCAGCACGAAAAACTGATAAATACACACTGACTCATTTAATCGCCAGAATAAACGCAGTAGCCCTAACTGAAATTGGTATCTTCATTTGAGTTTAACAAACCAACCGAGCTTAAAGAGAATCCACTGTGTTTTTGATCAGTTAATCTAAAAATGTGGATACTATCGCTTGTCTAAGCGATTACCTTGCCTCGACCTCACGCCACGAACGAAGTGTCAGAACGAGTCGTTGTGTACCGGAAATTGAAAACGTGGAGAAACGGAAGTGCGAATCGTTAAAGCAATCGCCATTTTGAAAGGCCTGCGATATGTTAGCATTTTTACTTGCTTTCAATGAATCTAATTCATGTCGAGGAGTGGCTTATCGAAAACTGTCTGCTTGCTAGCGTGACTTCCGGTGGATTTTGCGATGCAAGTAGATTAATTTTTTTTTGTTTTGTTAAGTAGTGAATGAAAAGGGAAAATATATAACGTATAATTTGTTCAGATTTTTGTAAGTGTGCATATTTATATTTTGTCTTAAAAGAAAATTTTCACGAAGTAAATATCATAATTTCAAAATATCGCGAGTTGATTCCCAGATAATGCCTTGACAGGAATATGAATTGAATGTATTTATCGAGTTTTCAATAGAAAAGTGAAATGCATTTGCCAACCTATGCATTACCATTTCAAATTATTGTCGAGAAAAAAAATGATTTATGAGAATTGTTCATCAAATGATTTTATTACACTGGTCCTTTTTGGCTAAGCATGCCTATGACTTTGTTGTAAGTTTGGAAGAAACTTCAATTCCCTTTTAAAGGTATGGCTGTATGGAGTCCAACTTTCAAAAATTTAAACTTTGATAAAACTGCAAATATCTTCTTTTACTTTATAATATTACGTAAAATTTTCTTCTTCAACAAATGTCTTCGAATCGAACTCTGCATTTGACATATGTCCACTCTTAACTATTATTAATTATTATACCATAACCTGCATAATTTACAAGCAGACAATTTCAGCATCTTTATTTTCGCTATCACAGTGTTTCGGCCGATGTGATCTCCAGCTTTCATCAGTTGTATATCGACCCGGGTTACCTAAAGAGGATTCTTTATTTAATCTGCGATTACCAGCTTCGATGTCTTGCTAGTATGGCCTTTATTATTTATCCTAGTTGTTCTCAAACTGAGTCCATACACAAAAATTTGGAAGAGACATTATATATAGAACACATATAAAACTGTAAAAAAATATCCATTACTTTGGGAAAAAACATTTATTGCATTTTCAATCATCATTACTTATAAAATCGGAATTTACTCGCGAGTCTTACTTAAAATCAAAAGCCCCTAATAGACTCGACTTTTTGAAAATGAATATTGTTCGACTACCATTTACATCCATAGAGCTGAAATTAAAAAAAAAAATTTGCATGGGTCCTGATGAATAAACCTGCACTTTTTATTTGTTAATTACTTACATATTTTAAATGTTTCATTAAGTTTTTTTTACTAGTGTACATAGATGGTTCATAGAACTTAACTGTTAAATAGAAGTTTATTTTCATTAAATTGGTTTTACTTGAAAATAAAACATATATGTTATTTCTTCTATGTGCCCTGTTCCTTCTTGACGTAGGCGATCATCGCTTTCTACGTCTCCTTATCCCTGGTGGCTCTTAGCACGCCTTCTCCTGTTACACCAGGCAACCGTCGTTCCATCATCCACCTGATTAGGTTCTTCAAATATGTTATCCGTTGCTTTCTCCTGTATCTGGCCTATTAGTTTCATGTTCTCCAAGCCCTCTTTCCTCATTGCATGTCCCAGGAACTTCAGCTGTCTCTTCTCGATGCTCAGTATTAATTTCCTTTTTGTTTACATCATTTCCAGGACCTCATCATTGCTCACATGCCGATCCATAATATTCGCAGCATCCTTCTGTAGAATCACATTTCAGTTGCTTCAGTTTTCTCCTTCATCTTTGAAGATATTAAGCAACATTCACTGCCATATTGAAGAACTGACAACACATAGCAATCCAGTACTCTTTTCCTTATTTTTAGCGAAATTGTCCTTTTTCTTCCTTCGCCATGCCAATTTGCATTCGGATCTCTGTGTCGCACTTTCACTCTTCTGTTAGAACACTTCCCAGGTATTTCAATTTTTGTACCTGCTTGATTCTAGTACCCCCACCTTTATCTGGCATATTGGGCTGCCCTTTTTACTGATGACCATGCATTCGGTTTTCTTGCAGTTTTTTGTAGCCCTTTCTTATCACTCTTTACTATTTCTAAAATTGAAATCCTTGACTTTTATGGTGGTGGCAATGTCAGTGATGCCATGTTAGGACTAACATGATTACAGATTTTTATTTGAATTTCATCAACAATCTCTAAAAAAAAAAACAAGCCATACGTGACAGCAATATTCAATGCATGAAACAATGCTAGACGCATAAATACGTACGATAGATTCTGTCGATGGACATTGTCTCACACAAGACAGCGAATCAAATTTTCAGGCATCAGATCTAGCAATTGATTCAATATAATCTTTCCACTTCATGTCAGTGGAAAACTTTATCCCGGGAAGGTGCAATGTGTCACTGTGCTGGAATGTCGACGGTTTTATTGATAAACTATTGAGTGTCGACCTCTTTAGAGATATACAACTTGACGTGCAGCTAAAATATGCGAACTTTAAATAATTATGCTTGAAAGAAAATATTTAAAATAACATAATACATGTAACAAATGATGGAGTTGTTTAGTTATGGATAACTTTATCTACTAAATATCAAACTGAAGTGACATTTTTAAAATTCGCATCAGAGTGTAGTACCTGTAAGTTTTGAGATACACAATTTATATTCCGTAAAATTAACACATATATAATTTTCCTCTTTTTTAATTTTTAATTTTTTGTTATTTTATTGCTCTTGTTGAACTTTATGTTTACACCGCCCTAACATTTTAAATAATTTTGATTAAAATTTTGTTTTTAAGCGAGTTCCACCTTCCCTTCTACAAGTCATATTTAAATGCTCTGTTTATCATTTAAAAAGTTCTGCTAACGAGCATCTTTGCTAATCTGTTGGCCGAAAGGGTCCTAAGTTCTTATGTCATCATGTCAATCCAACTCTCTCTATATAAATATATACTCTTGAAAAATGTTTTGGATATTCAACAAATCAATGGGTAATAGATGTTTCACAGCTAAACAGAAGCTCCTCAAACCCAAAACTATATATATATATATATATTCTACATTGGTCACACCACAAATTCGCTCTCACGGCGTCTGACGTTGCACTTAAATGAAAATCCAAATATATTCCGTCATTTAGAACAACACGGTTATCAACGCACACTTCTGAGAAAAACGCTTGTTGATAATACGTAACTACTTAAACAAGAAAATAATAAAAAGAAACTAAAAATCATCGAAGCAATCTACATTAAACAATTTAAACCTGGTTTGAATACAATCAATTTTGATATTTCCAATAACGTACTCAAATGTCTGTAATCAGACCAGGAACCACAACGCCACTATTTTGTCACTGTCTTCGGCCATCCGCCACGGTAGGGATGGACTTATATTTTCAATTCAATTTTCTTTATTGTTAATAGCTTAAATGTTCTATGTTTACTGTGTGTTAATATTTACTCTTTGATAATGGCTTATGTGAGCCGAAAGCTTAGACCCGATAAAAAATCAACAATTACTGTGATGTTTTGTTGTCTTTCAACGACATCACCATCAAGTATATCAGACGGTATGAACGGATCCTACACAAAATTAATAGACAAAACTTGTCTATATTATTCAATGAAACCTGCATTAATATATATATATATATATATATATATATATATATGTGTGTGTGTGTGTGTGTGTGTGTGTGTGTGTGTGTGAGTGTGTGTGTAGAAGAAAAAGTCTGAGAGGCCGAGAACGTTTTGTTTAAAGTGCATAATTATTGTTATTGCTATTATACATGTAATGATAATTTAAGTGTCTATAATGGTATTTGTGACGCTACACGTGTTTCGAGTCTAAAGTTCTACAAACGAATAAACTTTTGGCTTTTCGTATCGAGTTCCATTTTGTTTCTGAGGGCCAAGCTGTTGTTTGTAAATAAGTAAGTAGAAAAAAAAATAACAAAAATCAAATCAATAAAATAAAATAATATACAATAAATCAAATGTTGGCGGGTTGAATTGTCTGTGGTTTCTCTCATCAGCACGTGTATAAATGGATAAACAAATAAATAAATAAACAGATGAAAGAATCAAGTGCTTACACCAATTTGAAAGGACTTTGCTTTGGGGTTCCCTCATTAGTACTTTAAAATTATCTTCTAGTCACCTTCCTTATCTACAAGTCTCTCCGTAATTGTCTTCTATCGGTTTTGATTTCGTCATCTGGTTCTTTTTTATTGTTTGGGGATACCATTTGAATTTGGTGTGTATGTATGTATGTATGTATGTTTGTATGTATGTATGTGCGTGTATGTATGTGTGTATGTATGTATGTGTCTGTGTGTTTTTCGGTGTGTATGTTTTTCATGTAGTTTTGTTGAGCGAAGGCTTGTATTTTTATGAATATTTCTTCCTGCATTATTAGTGTATCATAGTCTGCATTTTGGTAGATACGTATTACTTTTAATTTGTCTCTATTGCATTCATGCAAATGTTGGGAGACATAATTTCCTGTTACGTGATATTTTTATATTGCCTTTATGAAGGGTTATTCTATTATTCATTGAGTCGCTCCCACGTATATCTTTGCGCATTTGTCGCATTTTAGAGCGTAAACTACATTTTTCGAGTTGCAACTCAGATCCGATTTTATTTTGAATGTAGTTGCGTTTTCGAACTTGAAGAGTTTTCCTTCTATTTTTATGTTGCATACTCCACATCATTGACTGTTGCATGTTGTGAACCCCTGTGTTGTGTGTTGTTCGAATTTCGATGAGGTATGATGTCTTTTAAATTTTTGGGTTGGCGTTTCCTATTAATTATTTTAGTTGTTTTTAAGATTTCCTTTATTTTTTCATTACTTTTGAATAATTCCATATGTGTTTTGATCTTTGTGAAAAGTTTTGGATTGATTTTGTTGTGTGTGGAAACGTATGCTAGAATGTTTTATTTTCATGTTTATCTTGTTTTTTTTATTTTTTATTTTTTAAGGGGGGTTTCTAATGGTATTTTTCTGCTAGTTGGAAACCCTTGTTTATTTGTGCGGTGGGGTATCTTCTTATTTGTAATGTTTTTCGTAGTTCTTCTAGGCGTATTTTACAAAGGGTTTCGTCAGTTACTATTGTGCAAATTGGTCGTGCTAGGAAATAGGGGATGGAGTTTAAACAGCTTTTTGGATGGTGACTCTTGAAGTGGAGGTATTGTTTGGTGTCTGTGGGTTAGTGGTAAATGTCTGTGATGATTTAATTACTTTCGTTTTTCATGAGTATGTTTGGGAACGGTAATTCTTTATAACTATATTCTAGCGTGAACTTGATTTTGGGGTGTAAGTGTTGTAGTATATTGCATAGTTTGTTTATGTCTGCCCATGTTGATTTCCAAAAGATAAAACAGTCACCCAGGAATCTCTTCCATGATTTCGTGAATTCTATTTTTATGACATCCCCATATTTATATCCTATTTAGTTGCATAGGTTTTCTTCTAGATGTGCTAGGGTGAGTGTTGCATATGTCGGTACCATTTTTGTTCCCATCGCAGCACCTGTTGTTTGTATATAATTGTTAAAATGGAAGGAATTCTTGTCTAAAATTAGTTCTATACTTCATATAATAAATTCTTTTATGAAGCGTGTGGGGAGTATTTCTGGGTGTTTCTCTATCCAAAATGCAATGGCTTGTTTTTCTAGTTCATGGGGTATGTTGTTGTACAGATTGTTCACGTCAAACGTGTACGTGGGTCTACTTTTGTGGCATGGTGTAATATTATATTAACTAAATAGCTTAGACTGCTCAGGCTGGCTCTGCTACAATTGTTCTAAATTTAAAATCACTGGGGTTTGGGGTGTGAATATATTCCGAATTTTGTTAATGGGTAACTGCTTTAATTTTGTTTGATTTGTGTCTCTTTGGAAGTCCATAAAATTACTGGTTTTTGAAGTAAAGTCTGTAAGAAAATCTTTTTCTTTTTTCGTTAGTATTCTACTGTGTGTAAGGCAGAGTTTTTTTTAAATTTTTGATTTTATGTTTTCATCAATATTCTATATTATTTAGTGTATCGAAGCAGCAGATAATTTTTTAAACATATACTGTTAAATATAAGAGACAATGAATGCCTATTATGTTTAATCATGAGACATTCTTAACATCGTATTTTGGCTTTAATATCAATAAAGACAAAAATTCTCCAACATTCGGATTTTTTTTTATTAAGTTGGTTCTAAGCTTTCGGCTCACATGAACCATCTTCAGAGAGGTTATAGGGATGTTAACATAAAAACATCCACCATCAAAGACGATTTTATCTTTTGTTGACATAACACTTTGCTAAGCAACGATAACAGTTATCAAATAGAAAACGCAGTTCGTAAATTTGTAATGGGGTTCTATGACGTCACACCGCGTGAGAGCTCGAAATGTTAACAGAACCGTATATTTAAATGCAATGTAATGTGTTATGACCAGATTTAAACGTGATTTTATTGTGTGGATTGTTTGGATTTAATGTAGATGGCTTCCAATATCTGAAGGTTCTTTTTACAGTGTGTATGAGTCAGTATTATTGCATTGTTGACTAAAATCTGCCTGATATTACCTACATGACTATGTTTTTATAAGAAATGTTGTTTAATTGAACTCTGATCAGAAAGGTGACAGGTAATTCTACGGGAGAGCATGTTTGTAGTAAAATATATATAAATTTGTGTATTTAGGCAGCAAATTTTCTTTTAAACATGTCAGATTAAATAAATTGCAAACATTATGTTTGCTTTATTTTAATAAAATCCGTTCATACTCAAGGATAATCTTTCGCGTATTACAATCAAAAGATCTCAGAAATGAGCTGTAACGTTGACAGATATTATTATCATTCATTTCTCAAGGTAGCCAAGTACTTTCAACCACTTTTTGAGACCATCTTCAGGAGTGTGAGCTATGGTAACAGATGTGTACCGGAAAAATGTTTTGCTCAAAATTACTGTACATTTTTTCAGCTTCAAATATAACGGTTGACAAATTGCTAGCGTTCATTAGAACGTGAAAATTATCCAAAATAATTTTTTTATATGTTCTGTCATTAATATATATATATTGGGTACGATGAGGAAATTGTTAAAAAGCTAATATATATATATATATATATATATATATATATTTTTTTTTTTTTAAGATCACATCACTACAAGCAAGCCGGAAAGGCCACTGGTGTGCAGGGGGCTAGGTAAGAGTGAATAGATTGAAAAAGAGAAAGTTGGAAACCACGTCCTAAGCAGGGAACAAGGGATGAGCCTCTACACCTGTTCAACAAACGTGGGTGGAGTGTGAATCGGGCGATAGTTCAGTCTATCTACTCCAATTAAATATATATATATATATATATATATGTGTGTGTGTGTGTGTGTGTGTGTGTGTGTGTGTGTGTATGTATTTGTTTTTACTTTCAAGTTATTTGTACGCTTTCTGTCTATTAAGTTTATCATTCTTTTTTATAAATTTTAATTCTTCAATAACTTGAATCCGAATTACTTTGATGAATTGATTTCAATTTTCTATAACCACGTCATTTCTGTTCGCTTTTCTTTTCCTTTATCATCTTCATCTTTTCGTTTCTGTCATTTATTTTTGCTTTTTTGATCATTTTTTTCCTTCCCTTTTTTTTTTGTTTTTTTGTTTTTACTGAAATCAAACATAAGAGGAATGCAGAAGCCGCCGGAATATAAGAATCAAAGCGAAATTGTTTTAAGGACATTGAAAAACCCGGGCGAAAAAGTGAAATAAGTAATATTAAAAATATACAACGGTTATAACCTTGAATAAAGACGATTAAATTACGTTTTTTTTATTACTGATACTACTACTACTACTACTAATAATAATAATAATAATACACACTAAGGAGAACTTTGTCTATGTAACGCTAGGGATGAGGGGGGAGATAGAAAAAACATGAAATGGAGCCATAACAATACGCCACGACCTGCCTTAGGTCTTTCCGCAGACTTGATTGGTAGCGCGACCATAGCAGAAATAGAAATATGAATAATAATAATAATA
>JBBBDQ010028522.1:637500-664507 GCA_037127315.1 Ascarosepion bandense | reverse complement strand
TATATATATTGGAGTAGATAGACTAAACTATCACCCGGTTCACACTCCACCCACGTCTATTGAACAGGTGAAGACGCTCATCCCTTGTTCCCTGTTTAGGATTTGGTTTCCGGCTTTCTCTTTTCCAATCTTTTCACTCTTACGTAGTCCCCTGCACATCAGTTGCGTTACCGACATGCTCGGGGTGATATGATTAAAAATATATATATATTTATATTAATGATTCATTATTAAGTTCTTTTAAAAAAGGAATATAAAAGTTTGAAGAATAATGTTGAGAATATAGGAAATGGATATGACATGTAACTTGAAGTGATAATGATGTCATAAACAACACGTTGATATTCCACACTATTCCCAAGAAACGGTTAGGAAGGAAACTACCACCGCTACTCAAAAGAACTCTTACTCTATTGAGAAACACTTTTTCTTTATTGCTTTTTGTTGTGAAGGAATATCCTGTCTTACCCAGAAATAGGTATGGCCCGGGTTATAAAAGACCTAGACGAGAACGAACTAGGGAGAGAGCACTCGAGTGTGTTCGTGACTATAGGAAAGTCTTCGTCATTACACGGGAGTGATCAAGATAATTCGTCATACCAGAGTCGAAAGCCATCGGCCTTAGACGAGAGTTAGACGTCACTAGTCCGAAGCCTACTTCTCAAGACGGACGCATACGTCCTATACAGAGACAGTGCCTTCCTAATTGTTATTCGTGTTAACTGTTCGTTGGTGTACTTGTATTTGGTTTATTGTACTGAGTTATAATAAATCTTTATTTATCTATTCTCAGTGTTAAGAGTTATTCCTTACAACACTTTTATATATTTTTTACAATTTTCAAGCTACAGTAGTACTGGCTGCTTGATCAATTAATGCTAAATATTTCCTGATAAAAACAAAACGGCCATTGTTGCAATTACCATTACAATTCCTTGTCTTTTTAAAGATTTAAAAAATATCTAACAAGTATTCAGTCAGGTAAGTGTCATACGTGATACGTCAACAGAGCAAGCCAGTTACGTGCCATACGCTTGAGCGATCATGTCTCGAAAGAAACATGACTGACTGGGCAAAAGATTATCCCGCAGTAGTTTGTCATTACTTTCTGCGGTAGACTGGTTGCCAGCCAAGGCTACAGAACCCAATCTGTCCTGCCATTTGACTCATAGCTGGAGGGAGAAAGAATAGAATATATTACATTTTTATCTTAAGTATAATGAATGGGGACCAGTTTATTACTTCATGTTAATTAAATATCGACCCCCCCACTTTATGCCTAGTAAAGTTTTAATTATGTTTTAACAATTATATTCAGTCAGTCAGTTAAGTGCCATACGTGATACACGTTTGGGCGATCAAGTCTCGAAAGAGACATGACTGACTGGGCAGAAGATTATCCCGCGTTAGTTTGCCATTACTTTCTGCGTAGACTGGGTGACAGCCAAGGCTACAGAACCCAATCTGTCCTGTAATTTAACCCATAACTGGAAGGAAGAGACGGATTAATATCTTTCCCAAGGGTATTTGTGCGTAAGTGAATGCATGGAATTCAAATGGAAATCGATCTCGGCTCCCCGAGTTCTCACTCCGAGCTGATATCCACTGCACCAAAAAAGCACAATTGTTACTTTTGCTAAAAGAAACATAATCTTATTGGATGGCATTATACGACTCTAATTTTTAATTAAATAATAGCACAAAATTATCGCATGTGTTTAATGCACAAAAATGATACCACTTGTACAACTATCTCGATGCCTTAAACATCAAGCTCGTGTATTATGCTTAACTCTGTAATACTGCAATATTAAATGTAGATAAAATGTATATATGAAACTGCTTTCTTAGACTAACGACTAAAATTTGCTTCAGGCGAAGGCTGTCTTTGTATTTTGGTGGAGAACCTAATTCTTGGAGAACCTAATTCTTGGCAACTTATGAACTGGCGTTAGAGACTCACATATCATAAAAATATCATTTGATGAATTTCAACAGCAGCAACAACCAAAACGGTTAGCGCATATAACTCGAAAGAAAATTAATAACATAATCAAGATGACGTACTTAAGTCAATGGTGCCCTCGTCACCAGAATTTACTCGTACAATCAGACTGGCAACAAGGTCCCACCCATTTACAGTTAGATCAGCCAAATGTAGCCGACAATTCTACTCCACCAGCTTCTTTTCTCGCACTTCCCGCATGTGGAACTCCCTTCCATATAGTCGCTTTCCTGACGGCTACAACTTCCAAGAATTTAAATGCAAAGTCAATTCCCATTTCTTATACACTTGACTACAGTCCTTTTTACACCACCCCATGTATCTTGTTCTTTTCCTTTCTCTATACCTTCGCGACTGTCTTCACACCTGTGTTCCCATCCTTCTCTTGCTCTTTATATGACACCCTCTCTAACTCGTTCGTCTTTCTCTTCACTCTCCTCCTGACTAATCTTTTACTATTGTGTAGCTCCTTGGGTATCAGTGGCAGTATAGCCTTGGTTGGGGAGAAACGTTTAAAAAAACGTCCGACAAAGTTTCAAGCAAAAGTTTAGGTTCACGTTCCACACTAATTCAAGCAAATGGTTAATTTTTAGTGAATGGCTACAAAACCAAAATCAAAGGGAAATGATAAAAAGTCGAACGTTTGTCAAGGAAATACAAACATGAAATTGTGGAATCCATGATCTACATTCTGAAAGATAAATAAACGAAGACCTAGTTAAAAAACGACAAAATAAACGAACTTTAAAAATGTGTAATCATTGGTAGTTGTCTCAATATTCGCAATATATCTAAACTTATTTATCTATGGAACTTTGTCTGTGTATGTGTGTATCTGTGTATCTGTGTGTGTGTGTGTGTGTGTGTGTGTGTGTGTGTGTGTGTGTGTGTGTGTGAGTTACCTATAGAATCCCTAAGAGAGGTTTCACGTATCCTCAGCAACAGTCCATATTCAAAATGAGAATAAAAATAAGATTAAATATTTTAATAAGAGAAATAAAACAATAAAATATTTTAATAAGAGAAATAAAACAATAAAAAAATAAATTAAAAAAATGACGGTTAATATTTGAGAAATTTGCGTCACAAAAATTTTTTTTTTTTTGTAAATCAGTCTATTTATGGTTTATACTTTTAGATAGAGTTGTAAGTGAAGAGATGGAAAATTTGGCATGTCTGGCTTTCAAAGGAAATGTGTTAAGGAAGAGAAGTCGTTAAATTGAGAATTGGGTTAAACAAAACAGAACAGAAATTGAGAATTGGGTTAAACAAAACATAACAGAAAGGGAATGGGCGGGGTGTTGCTGAGGATACGTGAAATCTCTCTTAGGGATTTCATGTTGAAACGTTCATTCAACATGTTTTAATTTTGAAAATTTATTTTAATTTATATATATATATATATATATATATATATATATATATATATATACGCTGTTTGAAATTACTCATCGCGATATGAGTGAAAAATAAATTTCGGTTTGCAATAATTATTCGAAATTATAAAAGAATACAGTTAAACAACTCAAGTTGTCGGTAGAATTTTACAAAGTGATAAAAAATGGTGATATTTCATCTGAGATTATTGTATTTTTAATTTTGCATGAAATATTTAATATTTGTACAAAAGAATAAAATTAAATATAATTATACAGCTACATACTTGACACGTTTTTTCACTGTGAATTCTAGTTCCGTCTTACAAACGACGTTACTGCAGATTAATTTTCAACTCAACGTTTCTAAAATTGCAATATATAGACTACAAAATCCCGTTTACCCCTCTGACGGTCTCCACATCTTAATAAAGGCTTAAGATTATCGAATGAAATCATATGGATATTTGATAAATACAATTAAGGGATTAGACCAGTGTTCCCCCAGCATTTGGGGCCATGCCTCACCTAATAACTTCTAGAATCCTGATGTCCCCCTCCCATATGTTGATATATAATTCTTATGTAAAAAGTTAACTCCGTTATAGGTGATGCTTAAAACACCAATATTTTGATTTAAGCTTTTATTTTAAACTTAAAACTTAAAGTTTGTTTAAGGCTCAAACTGTCTTAAAGCCTTAAAAAAAATTAATTAATTTGCAGAAATATAAGTAAAAAAACGTTTGGTCGGAGAAGTCAACACAGAGGACGCCTGCGTTGACCGACAGTGCCACGGAGAACTACCAGTTATGAACTACGAGGGTCATTCAATAAATAAGGTGAATTTTTTTAAGGTGAATTTTTCTAATACAGATAGAAGCTTAATTTTTTTTAATCATTTATTTTTCAACGTAGTCTCCCTACTGTGTTGCACACATTTCCAATCGGTGCACAAAATTCCGTATTGCCTCAGGAGCAAAAGTTTTTGAACTGATGTCTCAGCCAATCCCTCACAGCACTTTTAACTTTATTGTCACTTTCAAACTTCGTGCCTCTCGTGAACGCTTTTAAGGGACCAAACAGGTAAAAGTCTGAATGAGGCAAGGTCTGGGCTGAAAGGGGGATGAAGGAGCAGTTTATTATTGTCAGCACCGTTTGGGCTGCTGCGTGAGGCCTTGGGTTGTCATGATGCAAGACGACTTCATCATGGACAATTTTTTGTGCAGTCCCAACAGGTAAGCTCAAAGTCCTTGCAATACCATCCACTGTCACCCTTCTGTCAGATTGGATGATGTCATTGACTGATTCGATCACTTCCAAAGACCTCACTTCTCTAGGCCTACCAGGCCTGTCTTAATCCTCAACACTGATCCGTTTTTCTTTAAACAATTTAGCCCCCCACCCTGTAGACATTTTTTTGGTTGAAACATGTGGCACCATACACAGTTGACATTCTCCTATGAATTTCAAATCTTCAGCAACCAAACCTTGATAACTGACCGCTGTTCACACCTGGAGCATGCTTCTTGGTCGGCCATCTTTGTTAATCTACAAAATTCTTAAAGTTTTTTTCAATCTGCAAAAAAACTGAAATCTCTTTGAAAAAAAAAGTAATGGAAAAAAATTGAAAAATAAGTAATCTTCTATCTATATGAGTTCTTATACCGAAACATTCAACTTATTTATTGAATAATCCTCGTATATTCAGAAACTTACCTATATCGAAGAAGAAAACTTTTCCAGTTATTCCAGAGCTAGAGAACCTGAGTAGTAAATAAATCTTTGTGCCAGATCTTGTTGAAGGCGTTCAATATACCTAATGCTATGGTCCTCGAGGTGTATTTTTCGCAAAGTGGCTGACTAATTGTGTGGTGTGAGTAATGGGATGTCTATATATATATATATATATATATATATATATATATCTGGAGGAATTAACCATGGATGGGTTGAGATGGCTTCTTTATATATATATATATATATATATATATATATATATATATATATATATTCAGTTCGATTGATGTAAGTTTGTGACCCTGGGTTTCACGCTTCTGCAATCGTCAAACAAATTGTCTGACGATCGCAGAAGCGTGAAACCCAGGATCACAAACTCACATCAATCCAACTGAATATTTAAGCTCTATCATTGAGCGCTTTCCAATAAGTACCGCGCATATATAATATATAAATAATGTATATAACAAATTGCACATATATATAGTTACACACACACACACACACACACACACACACACACACACACATATATATATATATATATATATATATATATATATATATAAGTGGGCATTGAATTCACACCTAAAGGCTACAGACTGTTTCATGATAAACGCAATCGTCAGTCCAGCATGAAACAGACTGTTGCCTCTCAGTGTTGAAATCAATGTGCAATATTATATTTACATACTCTATATCACTGATATTCATCACGTTTACCTATAAATATCAGTCAGTTAAGAACCATACGTGATGGACGATTTCGGCGATCATGTCTCGAAAGAGACATGACTGATTGGGCAGAAGATTATCCCGCTGTAGGTTGCCATTGCTTTCTGCGGTAGACCGGTTGCCACCCAACGCTATAGACCCCAATTTGTCCTGCTATTTAACTCATAAGTAGAGGGAGAAGAGATTAGTGGGGGATCAGTTTATTACTTCGTAACAATAGAAAGCCGATCTCCAACTTTATGCCCAGTAGAAGGTTTAACTATATTTCCAACTATTATATTCAGTCAGTCAGTTAACTGCCATACGTGATACACGCTTTGGGCGATCATGTCTCGTTCGAGCAGAAGATTATCCCGCAGTAGGTTGCTATTACTTTCTACGGTAGACTGATAGAACCCAATCTGTCCTGTTATTTAACCCATAACTGGAGGGAAGAGACGGATTTGCGGGTAAGTGAATGTAATGAATTCAACTGGAATTAATTTAACGCGACTTCCAGATTTTTCGTTCCACCACAACGCACATCCTATAAATAGAGCATACCATAAAACTTTATATATATATATATATATATATATATATATATATATACTATTTTCAAGTTTCCTTAGTTCGAGATCAGTGAGATGTGCCGTTGGTATAGTGAATAGCTCGACGCTGAATGAGTAATATGAATGTCGAATTCGAATTTCAGTTGGTTACTTTTCGTGCAAATATCTTCTGGGAAATGTGTGAATCTATAATCTTCTTATAAATGTTTAATAATATTACATAAATCTGGAAATACCATTGTTATTCCCAAATAATTGTTACTGTAAAATTAAATTAAGTTAAATTAGCTTGTGTTTCGGTTTTAAATCACCCCCATTCAGATGTCGATAAGCCGTAAAAACAAATCAGATCAATCCAGAACCGTGCTGGAATATCCGTTTGTTGTAACAGCTGTCACGATATACCAACATCGAGCGTTGGAAGTTTATATTAAACTATTATTAAGTGCAATTTAAAATATATCACGACGCTTGCTCTTTAAATGTAAATCCCAACTAATATTAAATATATGTTTATAATAATTTAGGATTTAAACAAATCGATAAAACTGCTCTAACCGCAATAGTGGAAGAAATTAAATAATCACATATTCCACTCAACGACACCTGTGGCCACACACTGAATTAGCCTAACAATCATACGAAATTTAAGAACATAGACGAAATTATGCCCGGATTAAATGAGGTAGCATTATTAAATTAAAATACCATAAAATTAACTTCCTAAATAAACCAACATACAGACTAATAAATCTCACAAAATACATCGGAAAAATAAGTAAACAAATAAAAGAAATATGTTTAATAATAAGGCGGAAAATAGATATAAACAAATAGAAAAAGACAAAAAAAAACAATTGGTTCAACAATATCACTGAAATGGAGGAATGCTCACTTGTACAGTTAGACATAAAAGTTTTCTATATGTCCATCAACGAACAAACATTAAATAATGCACTAAACGTAGAAAGACAATATGTAGCCATATCAGAAGAAGACATAAACATTATCAAACATTGCAGAAAATCCGTAATAGCAAAATATAACAAAAAACGCAACACCACTAACAACCATAATAATGAATACATATTTAACATAACAATGGGAAGTTACGATGGCTCCGAATATGCTAAATTATATGCATTTACATAATTTACAAACTATCAAAAATCATCAACAAAAATATATTGGTACATACGGAGTCGACGGACTCATAATTCATAAAAATTAGAACGATAATACATATATATATATATATATATATATATATATATATATATACAGAAAGTTATGGAGATTAACGAAATGGAATTAACAACCGACATATTTTTTAACATTATTTTTTTTATCAATAGCCCTATTTGAATAGATATACTGTTTTTAATTAAACAGAACACACACACACACACACACACATATATATATATATATATATATATATATATATATATATATATGTATATATATCCCTGTCTGATTATTTATGAGAAACTTTGTTATGAAAATGGGTGTCATCCGACAAGATTCGAACCTGCGACCTGTACATTCATAAGATATGCCACCAATTGACCTGGTGCGTCTTAATCCACTCCACTATATATATACATATATTCTGTGTATTTAGGCAACATAAGTTCTTTTCGACAAATATTTTTCCTTTTTACAATTTGTGTCTGTTCATTTTAATCTGTGATTTTCACGGAGGAAAAATACAAGAAATTTGATTCAAAATTTCAGCTTTCGTAAGTCTTCATCAGGATAGGTAGATGCAACCACTCGTCACACCCTGCCTACAACACAGCACATTTTGTTTACGCCATAACACTTCATAGATCAAACGCATCAATTGTTTCTACCTACCCTGATGACTGTCAAATTTTAACAATCTTAACCATATTTCTTTTACTCTGCCTGGTGGTTTTCACCAACACATTAAAAATATATTGATAACTTAATATATTTCGTTAATTGATAACTTAATTATTTTCGTTAATAAGAAACTTCTGTAGTTGACGAAATTCTTGGACATATTCACTGTTACTGGAAGGCAGACAACATTAGGTTAAGATAAAATCTTGGTACCTAGTATGAGTTTTTGTAAATTAATAATGCGACGTTTTTGGCTGCATGTGTCCAGCCTTTGAGATTTGAGAAAGATATCCCTCGATAGGCGGTCGAAAGCGAGAGAAAATTTACTCGCCGTAAAATCATTTTACTCGACCGACTCCATTTTCTTAATATTCGCCTCATGTAACACAGCGTGAATCGGTGACGGAAAACAAAAAATGAAACTTTAATTAAAATTTCGAACGTGTAGGAAAGGATTTAAATAATTTTAAAAATAATAACAACAAAAATTGATCTTTCATTCTTAACAATAGCATAAAAGTTTTGATGCTAAAACTTTGTTTTTATTAAGTCTGACATCCTGATATGCTCTTTCTTTTTTTTTCTTTTTTTCTTTTTGGCAATTGAGTGGTGGTACCTAAATTCGTAGTTTCTTTCTTCTGTTTGACTTCAACCTCCATGTCATAGATGATAAAAAATAACAAATCTGATTTTCTCAATGGTTTTCTATAAAACAATAACTTACTTGTATAATTTCTTTTTCAGTGCGCGGTTGAAAGAAGTATGCGTATTCTTTTTTTCTTGCTTTTAAATGTTGGTTTTTACTTCTCGTAAGCAGGAAGAAAATATAGGATAATATTTTTCAAAATGAGTTTCTAAAAATCTGTGAGCGTCTTTAATCTGGGCGACAGAAACATTTTGGCTCCACTCTGGAAGCGTTAATTAAATGAATGTTTCCCCTGATCGGGACGATAAAAGCCAAGAGTTCAATAATGTCATTGTAGGTCAATCTAAGTAACTTGTGAATCTTCAATTGCATACTTTTGCGTTGTAAAAGGAATCAGATTTCCTTTTATTTTTCATCGACCACGGCCGAGTAAAACAATAAACTTTAATCGTCAAATTAAGTTTTTAATCGACTAAGTCGATCAGGCAAGTGAAATCTCAGAGGGTGCATGTGTCTACATCATTAAGATACAAATTAGTTCAAAACATAGTCTTGGAATTTTGTCCAATATTCCGTCTGCAGGTAACTTATGCGAAGAAATTGTCACTCTCAGACATGATAGAACAGTCCTTGTTGAGTTAACAGTTTCAAAAGCTAGAGATCAAAAATTTCTCTGAATAATTGATTGATTCACTTCCCACAGCTTATCAAATTCTTGTAAGGTATTTATAGCCAGAAAATATTTTTAGGTTGTGGCAATCTGTTTTGGAGATAATACAGTTCGATCATTTGGTAACAAAGACAATTTTGTATTTATTTGTGTCTATATATATATATATATTGCTTTAAATTCCGAAGTCAAAATTTTACGAACACATGAAAAATTACATAAAAAACTTAATCATAATACCTCGTCTGCTATTTTTAATGACACGCGTATAAAAGATAGATTGCTTCCCAGATACATACACACACAATATATATATATATATATATATATATATATATATATATATATTATTAGTATTATTATTATTATTATTAGTGTATCGAGGCAGCAGACAATTTTCTAAACATATACTGTTAAATATCAGAGACAATGAATGTCTATTATGTTTAATCATGAGTCGTTCTAAACATCACATTTTGGTTTTCATTTCAGGTGAAAATAAAGACAAAAATTCTCCAACATTTGCATAATTTTTTATTAAGTTGGTTCTACGCTTTCGGCTCACATATCTTCAGAGAGGTTACAAGGACGGTAACACAAAAACATCCACCATCATTTATCTTGTGTTGACAAGACTTTGCTAAGCAAATAACAGTTACAAAAAAAACCCAAAAAAAAACCCCAAACAAACGCAGTTCGTAATGCAGTTATATGACGTAACAACGCGTGAGATGTCGAAATGATAACGAAACCATATATTTAAATGCAATGTAACGTGTTATGACCAGATTGAAACGTGGTTTTATTAAGTGTGGGTTGTTGGTATTTAATGTAGATGGCCTCCAATATCTGAAGTTTCTTTTTCTGTGTGTATGATTGAGGATTATTGTATTGTTGACTAAAATTTTAATCGACAATACAATAATCCCCACTCATACACACTATCAAAAAAAGCTTCAGATATCGGAGGTCATTTACATTTTCCCTTCTCTGACCCCATGCGCCGATTGCTTAGGGATTAGAGGCTCCGACTGACACGAAATCGGTGGAATTTCGTTCCCGGCCAGAAGCAAGTGGATATGTCTAGCCACACTGATGAGCTGTGATACAGTGAAACGGGCTTGTATGTGGATGACTAATATATATATATATATATATATATATATATATATAGTCTTCTTCAGACAGATCTCTTTTGCTGTAACACAGCTCATCATTACGGTTAGACATCCGATTGCTTTTAGCCAGGATTGTGGCCTGACTGAATTGACATCAGTCGGCGATTTTACCTCTGAGCTATGGGCGCTCGGTAGAAGGCAGACTTTTAGCGCTTGATATTCCATGTAAACATATGCCAGTAGCTAAGAGTGTTCTTATTCATTACTGAATGAATGATGCGTAGATGCTGAGGTAGCTACTGTTTTTTTCAGACTTCACCTTTCTACCACAGTGCTTAATTTCTTTTCTCTCACGTTCAGGGGGTTATATTTTTTCTCGTGTCTTAATTTACGATGCTCAATAGTTAGTAGATCAATATATATGTTGCTGACATTTTAAACAGCAATATAAATATTTTACGTTCATTCTTAACGGCACGGTCCTAGTTGGAGAAATAGCAGTGAATAGGACGCTGTAAACTATAATTACTTGCCGCTGGATAAACTACTATTTATAAGTTGGAGATATGAGTGTAAATCCAGCCGCGGATAAAAATGTATTAGTGATACGCAACTGACTTCATAATTTATTCAAAAATATTTTTTGGCGTAAATGAATAAAGAACCCAACAACAACTGGGACTTGGCTATTATCCATTATCCCATCCAAGCCTACAGCAACTAGTATTCCCAAATGATCACACATCTAAGTAGTGTCCATTTCTTAACTTCATTGATTATACGGAAACAATTATTTCAACGTGATGCGATCGTAAGCCTTCTTTGAGGGAGAATTACTCAATATTCTTCTTCTTCGATGTGCCTTGTTCTTTCAGGACGTAGGCGATCATGGCCCTTCACGTCTCCCTATCCTTGGTGGCTCTTAGCACGCTTTCCCCTGTAACATCTCGCAACCCCCGTTCTGTCATCCATCTGATCAGGCTCTTCAAATATGTTATCCGCTGCTTTCTTCTGTCTCTTTCCCGCTATCTGACCTGTTAGTATCAGGTTCTCCAAACCCTCCTTCCTTATTGCATGTCCCAGGAACTTCAGTTGTCTCTTCCTGATGCTCAATATTAATTTCATTTTCGTTTCCATTCTTTCCAACACGTCATCATTGCTCTCATGCTCAGTACACGATATCCTCAGCATCTTTCTGTAGTACCACATTCCAGCTGTTTCAAGTTTTCCCTTCATTTTTGTTGATATTGTCCAACATTCACTGTCATATAGAAGAACTGGTATCACATAGCAATCCAGTACTCTCTTCTTTGTTTCTAGTGAAATTTTCCTGTCTCTTAATACTCTACTCAGCTCTTGAAATGCATTTTTGTGCTTTTGGTTCTCAGGAATATAAATGTATAGTAATTGCTGTGACCACAAAGTGAGGGATCAGTTTATATACTGTTTGCAATATGGAACTGATCCCCCACTTTATATCCAGTATGCTTCTGTAGGACCACACTTCAGCTGCTTCAAGTTTTCCCTTCATTTTTGTTTATATTGTCCAACATTCACTGTCATATTGAAGAACTGACACCACATAGCAATCTAGTACTCTCTTCTTTATTTCTCTTGAAAATTTCCTGTTTTTCAATACTTCACTCAGCTTCTGGAACGCGTCCTTTGCCATGCCAATTCGCCTTCGGATCTCTGCAGCAGTACTCGAACTCTGTATAATAACCACAAAGGAAGGCAAGTTTAATTATTAAGTTCGCCCCAACTGTGCAAATAGACTAAAAAGAATTTAATCGTCTTTAAGGCTCTGCACTTTAAGGCTTTTTTGAAACTATTTTTATGCCTCGTCTCCATAACGAAGATTTATACATTTTTTCTCTCTTGGAAAACATTTTTCTTACTTTATTTGAAGGTCCCCGCTCCAAGACTATTTTTTTAATTTCTTCTTTCTTCTGTGAAAATCCTCGTCTTATATTTTCGTTTATAGACTCTTGAAGTATTTCTTCTGTTCATATTTTTTTTAAATCTTATTGATTTTAAATTCTTTTCTTGTTTTTAAATTTCTTTACCATAATTTTCTTCATATAGACTCACTCCTTTCTATCTTCTTTTGCTTCTTTCTTTTTTTTTGCCTTCTATCGATCTCTTTTTTTTTTCAATTTTTTACAAATTTACTTCTGTTTCTTTCTTATCTATTTCTTTCTTTAGTGTTTCTTATTCTTAAATTTGCTTTTCTTTCTTTTTTAATTGCCTCTTGCATTTAATTTTTTTGTTTGTTTGACTTTTTCTTTCTTTCTTTCTTTCTTTCTTTTACAGGCTATAATTTTCTTCCTGACTGTATCTCTCTTTTAATCTCTTTCTTGCTTTCACTCTCTCTTTTTTCTTTTTCTTTCTCGCTTTCTCCCACCCTTTCATTATTTCTTTCTTGTTTCTTTGTTTTTTTTATTTGTTCTTTATTTTTTCTTTATTTATTTTTTCATTTGTTTTTCTTTCTTTCTTTCATTCATTCATTCTTTCTTTCATTCTTTCTTTCGTTCTTTTACAGGCTATAATTTTCTTCCTGGTTGAATCTTTCTCTCTCTCTTTCTTGCTTTCTCTCTCTGTTTCATTGTTCTTTCTCGCATTTTCTCCCTCTTTCTTTATTTCGTTCTTTATTTTATTCCTTTATTCCTTGTTTCTTTCTTTCTTTCTTTTTTTTTCTCAGTTTCTTTCTACTCTTTAAGCTGTACTTTTCGATTTAATTTTTCATTATTTTCGCTCAACTTTCGTTAATTTTATTCGTATTCCTGCTTTTTTATTTTTTTTTTTTCATTCACCTTTCTTTTATTTTCCTTTCACCGTTTTGTTATTCCACTCTCCTTTGCTTTCATTAGTATTTCTCTTTCATTCTTTTTTTTAAACCATTCATTGTTTCATTTTTCATCGGTTCTTCTTCAGTATTCACTTTTCATTGATTTATTCTTTATTTTATTATTTTATTATAGCAAAACATATTTTCTTCCTGGTTGTATTCCTCGCTCTCTCTTTCTTTCTTTTTTTCTTTCTTTTCTTTCTTTCTTTTCTTTCCTCTCTTTTTTCTTTTATTTTTCTTCATTTATTTCCTAATTTCTTCTTTTCTTTGCCATTTGATGTCATTCCTTTCGATTTAATTTTTCTTTAATCTTCCTTGCAACTCCGACTCTTTAATAATATTTCAGCTTTTTATTTTATTTCTTTCTTCTTTTCATATTTTTAATATTCTACTCCTCTTATCTTTCATTTATTTATCCTCATCCTTCTCCCACCCACTTGCTGACACCCCCTTATAGCCTGTCACTCTTTTTCATAACCTTCCTCCTATGTAACCCCCTGCACAACAGTGGCAGTAAAATGCATTGCTTGTGGTGATATGATTATTTTAAAAAATTGTCTATTTCTTTCTCTCGCAAAAATAAAGCCATTCACTAGAAACTTTCATGCAAATATTATACAAAATAATGTGGATCCAAAATGCAGGTTCTGTGATAAATACCAAGAAACAATACACCATCTAATTTCAGGATGTTCTGTACTCGCCCCAAATTCTAAAAATGTCACGATAGTGTGGGGTAATATTTACACTGAATAATGTGCAAACACTATGGAAAATGTGTCAACAAACACTGGTATGAACATCACCCAGCACTGGTTACAGAAGTAGAAAATGTCACTATTGTATGGGATTACACCAGCTACACATACAGAAAAATTGAAGCAAATAAACCGGACATTATTGTTTAAAACCAAAAAGAAAAGACTTGCATATTAATTGATATGGTTTGTCCAGCGGATTGTAAGATAGCAACGAAGGAATTCTAAAAACTGTCAAAATATAAAGACGTGGAAATTTAATTAGAAAAATGTGGAAATTGAAAACAAGAATCGTACCAGTGATAGTGGGTGCACTTGGAATGATAAAAAAGGCACCAAACAACACATTGAAAGAATCCATGGAAACCCCAGCTTAAGGGATATACAAAAAATTGTCTTGTTAAATACAGAGAACACACTAAGGAGAACTTTGTCTATGTAACGCTAGGGATGTTAAGGGACATAGTAAAAAACATGAAATGGAGTCATAACAAATCACCACTACCTGCCTTAATTCTTCCTGCAGACATGGTAGGTAGTGCGACCATAGTAGAAATTGGATTATGATGAAAAAATGACATAATGATAATGGGATTTTCTATGAACATAGATAATTAACAATACAAGCAAATTGAACGCATAATGTTATCACAGAGAGAGAAGTAAAAGCTTACTCAATAATTTACATTAGAGCTCAATTTAATATTTGCGAAGTTTTTGTAAAACTAATAGAATACAAAGACCTAGAGAAATCAATAAATAGAAAATATGAATTTTTAAAACTAAAACTCTTTCTGTTTTGGTTGGAAATTTGAATCTGATAAACAATGGAACTCGGAAACAAATCAACACAATCCCAGGTTAACGACAATCCCACCGTTTCACGAACAGTTCTAACGAGCATAGAGGTCATAGCATCGCCCGTATCCCTCGAAGAGAATTGACGTTTAAATGCTATGTTATTGTTCTTAACTGCTGTCTTTTATTTAACAAAGAGATAACAACAAAAAATCATATCCTTCGTTTGCCCATGATTATTAGTTATGATCCAGTGTGAGATTATAAAACAAAATACATATTTTAATAATCCTTCCTCTTATAATAAAGACCGCTGTGCATTTATTTATTTATTTGCATATATATATATATATATATATATACTATAACATATTAATGTTACAATTTCTGAATGTATATATATATATATATATATATATATATATATATAAAGAACCTTCATGTATTGGAGACCATCTACATCAAATCAAAAGCAACCCACAGTTAATAAAATAAAATTTCAATTTAGTCATAACACATTATATTGCATTTACATATATGTTTCTGTTAACGGTGTGACGTCATAGGACCGCATTACAAATTTAGGACCTGCGTCTGTTATTTAGTGACTGTTATAGTTGCATAGCAATGTTTCATATCAACAAGATAATACCATATATGATGGTGGTTGTCTTTATGTTAACTTCCCTGTACCCTCTCTGAATATGGCTTATGTGAGCCAAAAGCTTAGACCCAACATAATAAAAAAATATTTAAATGTTGGACAATATTTGTCTTTATTTTCACTTGAAATTAAAGCTAAAAAAATACGATGTTTAGAAATGCTCATGATTAAACATAATAGATATTAATTTTCTGTAATATTTAACAATGTGTGTTTAAAAATGTATCTCCTGCCTTCATACACTATATATATATATTGGGGATATTTGTTTATGAATTTCATTCGTGTGAAATCTTCTGTACAGTATAGACGGAAGCTGATGATGGTTAACCGGGAATAGGCCTATACTTCCGATTTACCATTAAATAATGTGTCTGCGTTATTATTTTTACTATTTACTCTATATGTATTTATATAAATATATATTTAGAGCTCTCTTAGAGAGTTATCCTACCACTTTATGTACAAGATACTCCTTTGGATTCTTCTATATCTACACCGCATGCTTATATATATAACCTTCTGTCATGCTCATGGAGAGAGAGAGAGAGATAGAGAGAGAGATAGAGAGAGAGAGAGAGAATAGCGAGGTAGCGCTAGCTCAGTTCAATAAAGAGAAAAAGGCGAAGCAGCGTCGGCTCAGTTAATTCTCTTTATTACGAGTTAGTAAACTTTATTACGCTTATGAAAGCTCTTTGCTGCGTGTTCGCTTTTTAAAAGTGTCCTATTATTTGATATTTTGCAATAATTATGTCGTTGAGTTGTGAAGAATATATATATGATCCCGACCTGGTTGCTCAACTGCAGTCACTTTCTCACCGACATAACATGTCTTCTCTCTGTCTCTTGTCACTGGTGCCTCCACAACAGGTGTTTACTCGTGCAACCAGATTAGCAACTGGGTCCCACCCATTCACAGTTAGATTAGCCAAATGCAGACGACAATTCTACTCCTTCAGCTTCTTCTCTCGCACTTCCCGCCTGTGAAACTCTCTCCCATATTCTTGCTTTCCTGACGGCTACAACCACCAAGAATTTAAATGCAATGTCAATACTCATCAATTAACCACTGGATTCTAGCTCTCTCCCCACCCCGTATATCCTTCCTTTTCCTTCCACCTATGTAACCGTCATCACACCTGCATTCTCATCTTTCGATTGCTCTTTTCTAACTGGTCTGTACTCCTCACCCTCTTTTAATTAATCTTTTTACAGTTATGTAGCCCCCCGCACATCAGTGGCATTTCCGCCTTGCTCTTTGTAAAATGATTAAAAAAAATACTTTAACGGCTTCTGCTCCGATGAGCTTAGCTGTCTAGTGCATATATTTATTCGAGCTACTAAACTAGTAACTAGGTCTCACACTTTTACAGTGAAACGAATCAAATGTAACCGCAGCTTCTACTCTGCTTGCTTCTTTTCTCACACATCCTGTCTGTGGAATCCCCTTCCGTATACTATGTATTGTGTTCAGTTAGGATTATGAGCGTCAAAATAGTTGCGTTTTCAGTTGTTTACTGGTAAAAAGATATTTTGGCAACCAGGTTTTTTGTTGCAAAGTGATCGATATGAGGATAGAGATATTTACGTAACAAACTTGTCTACATTAATCCGATATATATATATATATATATAGGATTACATTATTAAAAATTGCCTGAAGACACCACTCATGGTAGAAAACTGGGTAGCGAAATGACTCATTTAAAAATGAAAACTATTCAAAAGTTCTACTATATAATTGTATCGAACACTTTTTAATACAAATGTGTACTGGTCTAACCCTGTTATTACCAAAAACTAAGTATTAAATAATATATATATATATATATATATATATATATATATATATATATATATATATTATTAAGACCACCATAAAAAGTAACAAATGTTATCTCCCCTGAACCATTCAAAGGTGTCCGTTCCCCAGCTAATAGGTGCATGCTGGGAGACAAGAAGGGACTTCCGGTAGAAACTAGCAAGCATGACATGTCGAACCTCTCAGGCTTTCTGCAACACATCGTTACTTAACATCCACAACTGTTCGCTATACTCATGTTTCCACAGTAATAAATTCCCTAGTTATTTCCAATACTCGGCGAGTGTGTCATTTTTCCATAACCGTTTTAGTTTGTCATGCTAAAAACATATATATACATATTCAAATTTTTTGATTTACTACAATTTTAGTGGCTAATACATATTTCATCGCAACATAACATTGCGGCTTTTTTTTTCGGTAAATTACTGTTACAGATGTATTTTCTAAATATGGACATGCAAGATATTTTGAGGACCAACTGTTGTACCATTTGAGTCTGACGAAACGCAGGGTCATGTTGCGGTGAAATATATATTACCCATTGAAATTGTAGTAAATCAAAATTTTTTTCTAAATTATATTACTCTGTTAAATTAAATGATTTTAACAATGAATTCTTTTGAGTTCGTCTCTATTGGAATTTACCTGGAAAATATACCAAGTGTTCTACGCTGTATATATATATATATATATATATATATATATATATATATATATATATATACAACAATCGTTAAAAATGATAGGTGAGATGCAAAATTTGGCAATTTATTGTCGGCTAAATATCACACACCAGATCAGGGAAATATTCAGAAGTTGGCTTATCCAAAATATAATTTATAAAATTTTCCCTCGAAGTACATAGAAACAAGCAGAAATTTATAAATGAGTATACCCTTTCGAAGGATTTGCGTTGTGGTACAGTGGATATCGGCCGTGAACAAGAAATTGGAAGAGCCGAGTTCAAATTCCAATTGAATTCGTTGCATTCACTTACGCGCAAATATTCTTTGGGTAGGTATTAATACATCTGTTCCCTCCTGCTATGGGTTAAAATAGCAAAACAGATTAGACTCTATAGCTTTGGTTGGCAACCTGTCTACCGGAGAAAGTAATGACAAACTACTTTGGGGAAATCTTCTGCCCAGTCGAGACATGATCGCCCAGTCGTGACACTTAATTGACTGAATAATACCCTTTTCAAACTGTCGATATTGAAAACAAAAATAGAAACATACACCAAATATACAATGTGGCTTCAGTGTGTCTCTTCTACAAACATTTTCATGGCCTCCACTCCGATTAATTTAGCTTACTGGTGCCCTCTATATATAAATTTACTCGAGCTACAAGATTAGCTTTTCTCGCACTCCCCGCCTATGGAATTCTCTTCCATTTACTTGCTTTCCCGACAGCTATAATCTCCAAGAATTCAAATGTAAACTCAATAGTCGTCTCCTATTTCACTAACCTGCATCCTCTCTCTCATGCTCTTTTCTCCGTCCACAGCTCTCTCCTTAGTATTCTCATCCTTCTCTCACCCACTTCCTGATACCCTCTATAACCCGTCACTCTTTCTCATAACTTTCCTTCTATGTAACCCCCTGCAAAACAGTAGAAGTAAAATGCCTTGCTTGTGGAGATATGATTAAAAAAATAATTTCTATTATAATGTGGATATAAAGTGAGTGGTTCATTCTACATTACAATCCATATATAATCTGATCCCTCACTTTATGGCCACAGTCATCCTTCTCTCATCCTCTTCCTGACACCCTCTATAACCAGTCACTCTTTCTCATAAATTTCCTTCTATGTAACCCCTTGCAAAACAGTGGCAATAAAATGCCTTGCTAGGGGCGATATGATTATAAAAAAAATAAAATAAAATGATATGGCTAATTTTTTTTATATAATTTTTCATGTGATTTTATAATTTATTTTCATTTCAAAACAATTTTTATGAGAATTGTTCCAGCGTGTTATTTAGCGAAGCGCATTAGCTGTCAGTTTTAGCCGGAAGCGCTTGGAAAACTTTCAACGTTTCAATAGTTTTTTTTAGAATTTATGTTCTGCCAAAAATAATTATAAGATCACATGAAAAATTATATAAAATTTGACTGTAGCACCGTGTCTGTCATTTTTTACGAAACATGTATAAAAGAGGGATTGCTGCCTAAATACACAATAGATGTATATAGCTAGCTAGCTAGCTAGATAATGAACAGATTAGATAGATAGATAGATAGATAGATAGATAGATAGATAGATAGATAGATAATGAACAAACTGATAGATAGATAGATAGATAGATAGATAGATAGATAGATAATGAACAGACTGAGATAGATAGATAGATAGATAGATAGATTATGAACAGACTTAGATAAATAGATAGATAGTTAGATAGTGAATAGACTTAGATAGATAGATAGATAGATAGATAGATAGATAGATAGATAACGAACAGTCTTATATATATATATATATATATAGATAGATAGATAGATAGATAGATAGATAGATAGATAGATAGATAATGAACAGACTTAGATAGATAGATAGATAGATAGATAGATAGGTAACGAACAGTCTTATATATATATATATATATATATATATAGATAGATAGATAGATAGATAGATAGATAGATAGATAGATAGATAGATGACGTTAAATATTTAAAGAATCGAGAAACCCCCCACAATCCTGTATCAGGCATAAGCTAAGTGCAAACATTTTTGACAATCGGCAAATCTCTTGATTGAATTGGCGCGACATTATCGCTGTTTGTCTGACGGAAGCGATTTATTCGCTCTCTTGTTTTTCTTTAAAAGAAAATGGAGCAAAGCGGAAAGAGATGGAAACGAGGCGGAAGTGCACAAATGAATAGCACAAACAGCTTCAAGCGAGAGAAACGAAGGAGAGGTGAAACGGACGCTTTCGTCCATTGTTTATCCAATATGGCAGAACCATAAAATCACGACCCTCATTTTTGCTAACACATGACGAGCATTGTAATCAAGCAACTTGAACACACAATGTGTCAATAAAATGAAAAAATTAATGCATGATTAGAATAATAATAACAAGAATATCAACGTTACCCAATCTTAGAAATGAACAAAAACTGGCCATGAATGTGTTATTTACGGTTGCTTTAGGCAGTTTACCTTGTCAAAAACAGTAAATTATTTGGCAATTACCCGTAGATTCCTTCGTATCTATCATACTAACAATATTTATTGCAACATTTTATTATGATTTCATTTTTGAAATTTTGATTTTTTTTTTTACGAGTTATCAACCTTTTGTGAATTATTTAAAGCCGAGACATATTATGGATTTCTACCTGAATTTCTGGTGTGAATAGTTATCAGCATTTAGATTAATTATGTTCTGAGTATAGTTCTAATCTTTGTTGACCCTGAAAATCGATATGCACATTAGAAACTGAGAAAGGTCAGAGGTTACAAAGACCGAAATATGAATACTGCAAATTTGTTTGAAATTCGACTTTCACAGTTCAGGCCATTAACAGGTTGATGTCCCCTGAATAAACAATCAGAAGACGGAAAGTACGATACCGGTATCCGAAGACGTATTGTCATGAACAAAGATGAATTCCAGAAGCTGAGTAGAGTATTAAGAGACAGGAAAATGTTGCTGGAAACAAAGAAGAGTACTGGATTCTTATGTAATATATGTCTTTCAATATGGCAGCGAATGCTGGACAATCTCATAAAAAATGAAGGAAATACTTGAACCAAGTGAAATGTAGTTCTACAGAAGGATGCTGAGGATACCATGCATAGAACATGTGAGCAATGACACTATAAATATCAAAAAACTATTACTGACATAGAACAGTTATAAAAATATAACATAATAAAATATGGGAAAGACAGAAAATTTATTCTTATGGTAGATTTTATTAGGTTCACTAGCAAAAAAGAAAGGACTATATATAAACGGCCAAGGATGCATTCCAGAAGCTGAGTAGAGTATTAAGAGACAGGAAAATGTTGCTGGAAACAAAGAAGAGAATACTGGATTATTATGTAATATATGTCTTTCAATATGGCAGCGAATGCTGGACAATCTCATCAAAAATGAAGGAAATACTTGAAGCAAATGAAATGTAGTTCTACGGAAGGATGCTGAGGATGCCATGCATGGAACACATGAGCAATGACAAGATTTTGGAGAGGATGGACACAAGAAAAAATTAGTACTTAACATCAGGAAAAGAGAGCTGAAGTTTTTGGGATATATAATAAGGAAGGAGGGTTTGGAGAACCTGATGCTCACAAGATGGATAGGAGGGAAGAGAGACAAGGGAAAGCAATGCATGACATAGTTGATGGACTTGAGCATATGGATGGTGGAGCGGGGATTGAACAGGATAAAAAGAGAAGGGGTATTCAAAGCAACAAGGGATAGAAAGATGTGGAGGGTCATGATCGCCTACATTCTGAAGGGACACGGCACATAGAAGAAGAAGAAATGCTGGTCAATTTGATCAAAGATGAAGGAAACACTTGAAGCAACGGGATTGTGAGTCTACAGAAGGATGCTGAGGACACCATGTACTGAGCACGCGAACAATTACAAGATTTTAGAGAGGATCGACACTAAAAGAAAATTAATACTTTACATCAGCAAAAGATATCAAGTATTTGGAACATGTAATGTGGATGTGCGTTGTGGTGCATTGGATATCGGGTCGGAACAAGAAATCCGGGAGCCGAGTTCGAATTTCAGTTGAATCCATTGCATTCACTTACGCGCAAATAACCTTGGGAAATGTATTAATCCGTCTCTTCCTTCCACTTATGGGCTAAATAACAGGACGGATTGGGTTCTATAGCCTTGGTTGGCAACCAGTCTACCGCAGAAAGCAATGGCAGACTACTGCGGGATAATCTGCCCAGTCAGTCATGTCTCTTTCGAGACATGATCTCCCAAAGCGTGTATTACGTATGGCACTTAACTGACTGAATGAATGTGGAAGGAAGGTTTGGAGAACCTGATGCTTACGGGACGGATAGAAAGGAAGGAAGACAAGTGAATGCAGCGTAAGTCATACCACATGGACTTGACTAGATTGATGGTGGAGCGTGGATTGTGTGAAATAACACGAGTGAGAGTATTAAAACTGTTGGGGCACTCTCCACCTTTCCACGGAAATGGACTATTCGAATCAGTATATAAAACATTAGTGATTATACCTCGAGTAAGGAAGTCGAGTGAGCGAGTCAGTCGGGTATTTCCGGTATTGCACCGGAAGTGTTCTACTAGTTAATCTATCACGTCTCTATGACGATACCGTATACTAATTATTTGTTCTGTATTCTACTAATCTTCACCTCTTGTAAATACTTCTCTTTTCCTGTCAATACACCTACTTTTATACTATTACGTTTTGTATTATTTCACATAATTCTGTTACGCGACGTAACAAAAACGACAACGGACAGGGAGAAGTGGGGTTATGATCACCTGAGTCTTGAATGGACTCGTCATATAGAAGACGTAAATGGCAATATTATTGTTAATTTGCGAACACGTTACCTTGGAGAATTAATGCTATATACTATAACAGACAGGAACTTCTGCAAATATTTTCGTCCCACAGTAAATTCAATACATTTGTCGTTTTATTCTGTGTGCCATGTGTCTCCATGTTGTTGGCTGTCATGGCTTTACGCAATCTCCTGTCTTTTGTAGCTTTTTTAAATTTTGTTTTCTTTCCGAAACACCGTTCTGTCATCTATTTACTGAAATTCGCTCGTTAACTTACGCGTTGTTTTCATCTGCCTCTCTTGCCTTCAGTCTATTCAGTGAGTAGCATATTTTCCAAGCCCTGTTATCTCATTATCTTCCCTTGAAATATCATCCGTCTCTTTCTGGTTTTAAATCACCTCGGGGTTCTTGACAAAATCCAACGGAGAATCTTTAATGTGATCGATACCGATTGGCAGCTCGTTTGAAGTTGCTCTCTCACCGGTATGACGTCGCTTTCATGTACCTCTTCTATAAATACTTTCATGGCTTCTGCTCTCATGAACTTAGATCACTGGTTCCCCCTCGGTATGAATTTACACGAGCTACTAGATTAGCAACTAGGTCCCACCGTTTTACAGTGAAACCGATAAAATGTAACCGCAATTTCTACTCTAACAGCTTCTTTTCACGCACTTCCCACCTGTGGAATTCCTTTCCATATACTTGCTTCCTCGAGAGCTACAATCTCTAGGGATTTAAATGTAAGGTCAATAGACATCTCCTATCTCACTAACTCGCATCCATTCTCACAAGCTCTTTTTTCATCTACTCCACCCCCATCCTCGGTATCCTCATCCCTCTATTACCCTCCTATTATCTACTCACATGTTAGGTTCATCGTATCATCAGTATCCTAATGTAGAGCCAAAATGAGACTGCATAATTACAGATTGAAAAGGGATTTGGGAGGTATTTAAAATGATAGATCATTGTAAAAGTTTGTGTCTGATTAAAAAAAATTAAAAAGAATTCATATGTTCACAAAAAGTAAAAACATTTACTTGTCATCTACACAGTTTTCATTGATTTTAACGACTGCTTTAAATCATTCTATAAGGATGTTTCAGAAACTTTCTTTGTTGGAAGAGGGTTGCGAGGTAGGTTTTGCTTTATTGTTTAAAGTCAGCTTTCTGTCACTTTATATAGGGACTGAAACAAATGCAAATATCAATATATGAGACAGCGCTGAAGGTTGGCAAGGTGAGGTTTGGAATATTTTAGGTTCGGCAAGGTCTCTTTTGCATCATACTTTCTTGCGTTGTCCTAGTGCAAAATGATACACTTTCGATTTCACAAAATCGGTTGGTTTCTTGGGGCTAAGTATGTTCAAATAGCGAAAGGCAGTTGTGATATCGATTTTTAAACTTATAGAAAATCTTCCGCCGATATCTTTGATTTATTTTCCACGATGACAACTGGAGATTCTTCATCAACGTTGGAAGGTCGCATGGGGCATCGTTGATCGTTCAATTCAAAATCTCCCTCGATGAAATCTCTCACATTCTTTTCGGCCCTCTGAAGAGCAGGAGCCTGATTCCAAGATACTTTCAGAATATTTTGTTGTCTAATTTCAGATACTTTTTTTTCAGAAACATTTCTTTCTCCGTCTCTGGAGATAAAAGTTTAACATCCAACAAAACATGATTTCACCAGAAATCGGCACCAAAATAGTCAACAGTATCAAGTTGCGGTCATTTCATATTAACAAGGAAAATCGGGCAAAAAGCATTTGGATTTCAAATCTTTAAACTTCTTTTTCCATGGTCATTTTTGAAATATGCGGTCTTATGTTGGTGGTGGAAGATGACACATTTTCGATTGGCCAAAACTGGCCATTTTTCTTGGACACAATTCTGTTCCAATTGCAAAAGGCAATTGAGATATTGATTTTTAAACTCTTAAGTGTCTCTTCCATTGAAATCTTCGGCTTATTCTCCATGATCTCAAGCAGAGCACTTTCATCGACATTAGAAGGTTGCCAGAAGTGTGGTTGAATATTTCGATTAGAATCTGCCTGACGAAATCCGACAAATCACTTTTTGCCTGTTTTAAGGGATAGAGCATTATCTGAACAAACCTTCTGATTGTATTTTTTGTGACATTTCTGACGCATATATCTTTTTGGTATTCATAGAGTATAAAATGGCAAAAGTGTAGCCATACATACTCCATTTTTAAGATTTGGTGCAGTGGTTATGGACTTTTAACCACAAATCGGGGTGCCGAGTTCGAATTCAATTTGAATTCCTTGCATTCACTTACGCACAAATACCCTTGGGAAAGATATTAATCCGTCTAGTTATGGATTAAATAATAGGATTGATTGTGTTCTATAGCCTTGGCTGGCAAGCAGTCTACCCCAGAACAATGGCAACCTACTACGGGATAACCTTCTGCCGAGTCAGCCATGTCTCTTTCGTAGAACCACATTTCAGTTGCTTCAAGTTTTTCCTTCATCTCTGATGATATTGTCCGACATTCACTGCCATATTGAAGGACGGACAGCACGTAGCAATCCAGTACTCTCTTCCTTGTGTCTAGCGAAATTGTCCTGTTTCTTAATACCTTACTCATCTTCTGGAAGGCATGAAAGTTTTCTCATCTGATAAAGTGGGTCGTCATAAAAGGATATGTTATCACTGGATTTATTAAAGTTTTGCAAAGAGAAGTTCCTCCAAAAATTAAAAGACTTGCAAGGATTTATTTTTGTGAGCACAACAACAATTTTGCAGAGAATACATTGTTCTTAACAGAAATAAAATTTAATCTCCATGAACTCCTTGAAAAAATTGTAAAGGAAAGCGAGAAAATGACTAACAATAAATTGCATGAAATTTGAATGTATAATTGCCAGAAAAAGAGATATGAAGGGGTACGAATCAGAGATGTAAATGGACAGACCCGAAGCAATAGAAACGTAGTTCCAGAGAAGGATGCTGAGGATATCATGGGCCGAATACGTGAGCAATGACAAAGTTTTGGAGAGGATGCAGACGAAAAGAAAATTTATTTTTATCATCAAAAAGAGACACCTAAAGTTTCTGTGACACATAAAGAGGAAATAGGGCTTGGAAAATCTAATACTCACGAGACGGATAGAGACCAGGAATAGTAAGGCGATGAGCTTGAGCAACTGAATGGCATAGCAGAGTTTGGGGGCAATGCCAAGGCGAAAAATGTTAAGAGCAGCAAGTGTATGTGGAGGTCCATGATTGCTTACGCCTTGAAATGATACGGCAAATAAAGAATCAGCAGAAGAAATCAGAAGTCGTGTTTAAAGGGACAATAAGGACGTTACAAAAGCTAAGCAAAATATAAGAAACGGAAAAAGAATCGTTAGAAACAAGAAAAAGGTTTCCTAAAGGATTACGCTATATCAATCAACCAATAGGGTCGTGAATATTGGACAATTTTCTCGAATATGCAGAAGAAAATTAAGGCATAGACATGGTTATGCAGACGGATTCTGAGTATAAATATAGGCAGAGAATATTAGTAAAACAAAGTGTAAGGAAACTAGAAACCAAAAGTATGCTTTGCCTATATTTTTGAGATGGGATATTGTAAATACTTAGGCTATTTACGTTGTTTGAATTGCTGTACTCGTCTTTGTTGCCATATTCACATTCAATATCTGTATATTTCTGAGATGAGGTATTTTAACTGTCTACACTATTTATATTGTTCGGACTGTTATCACCATATTTGTTGCCATATTCACATTCAACATCTGTCTATATTTCTGAGATGAGGTATTTTAACTATTTACACTATTTACATTGTTCGGACTGTTGTCACCATATTTGTTGCCATATTCACATTCAATATCTCTCTATAT
>JBBBDQ010028522.1:592500-632500 GCA_037127315.1 Ascarosepion bandense | reverse complement strand
TGGGCATATCGGCTATCCAAGCAATAGCGTTGTTGGCTTAGGGCGCATGAAAATTGGCGTGAGAAGAGAAAAAAAAAAATGAAAGGTGGGAATGTTCTAGCAGTGATCGGACCACCCCGGGGCGGAGTTTTAAAATTTTATGATCAGGACAACGGCTCCACCTACACTGTTTGGGCAGCTGGTAAATCTTCTAATCGCTTATAGAAGTCACAAGAAAGAGAGTTTCAGGAAGTGGCGTAATCGTGCTGATTGGCCAGATCGACTGAAATGATAGTTTATCGAAGAAATACATGGAAGACGTTCCAGAGGCGGAACTCTTTTGTTGCTATTTTCTCTGTAGTTTTTCTTCACGTGGCTGTTCGTATTATTATTAATATCAATAATAGTAGTAATAGTAGTTGTAATAGTAGTAATTGTAGAGTTATATTTAGTGACGTTGTGTGTTCGTTGTTGTTACTCTTTTCTTTTTTCTTCTTCTTTTTTTTTACTGTTGTAAACCGTTACAGCGATTACAGCGATGACATTGATTGTTTCCTTTTCTGTGCGTTCAAATAAAATGAAAGCTGATAATGATAATGTCAATGATGATGATGATGATAACGTGGTGAGTGTGACGTCAGTTATGGCCGTTGGGTTTTATGAATAATTTTGGTTTATTTTAACTATTAATAATTCTCCTATTTCTAAGGAAAGAAAGAAAAAAGTAGGCAGTGAGATGAGGAGAAAAGAAAGCGAGTAAGTGGGAAAGAAAAAAAAATAAAATGGTTGTGAAAGAAAGAAAAATAGGAAGAAAGAAAGGAAGAAAGAAAAAGAAAGAAAAAGGGCAGAAATATTAAAATGTCTGCTTAAAATAAACAAAAAAAAAGGAAAGAAAAAATGGAAAAGGTTAAATCGAAGAAAAAAAGAATAAAATGGTTGTTTAAAAAAATGATGAAAAAGAGTAATGAAAAGAAAGAAAGGAAGGAAGAAGCAAACAAACCAACAAAAAGAGATTAATAAAATTTATGCGGGGAAGAAAAAAGTAATAAATAAGTAAATAAAAAATACAAGATAAAATCTATACCTATAAAAAGGACGAGGGTGGACGTTGTCTAAGTATTTGCTTGTTTTATAGATTCGACTTAGCGTCTGCATTTTGCTGACTAGCTCGACGGAAGTTGAGCTCAGATGTAGATCAAAATTTAAGAACGCTAACGGCACCTTGAATTTTTTCAGAAAGCCAAAATTAGGGGTAGAAAACATACATTAACACCCTACAAAATCAGGGATTAGTTTATGTATTGATTATAATATAGAATCGATCACCCCACTTTATAGTACCTATATCTATATATGTTGCCCCTCTCTCTTCCACCCTATTCCAATAGAGACATTCTACATTGTTATCTATATCTATAAAAGAGACGAGGTTGAACGGTATGCAAGTATTTGCTATGTAAATTCATCATATGATTTTTATTCTTATTATTCCTTAAACTACCCTAGTGAAACCGGGCTAAACTGTTAATCTATATATTTAAAAGTGACGAGAGTGGAGGTTGTGTAAGTATTTGCTATGTAAATTCATCATATGATTTTTATTCTTATTATTCCTTAAACTAGCCGAGTGAAACCGGGCTAAACTGCTAGTTTTCATAAAAAGCGGAGAGAAAGAAATAAAACAAAACAAAAAAAACGGGATTTTCAAAAATGTCGCAATATTAGTAACAATGAATAATGACCTGGAAAATGAAATAGAAAAAATATGGAAATTGAAAACAAGTATCGTGCCAGTGATAGTAGGTGAACTTGGAATGATAAAAAATGGAACAAAACAATACATTGAAAGAATTCCTGAAAACCACATTTCAAGAGATATATAAAATATTGTTTTTTCTTTCTTAAATACAGCCCACACACTAACGAGAACGCTAGTGATGTTCACGGAGATTTAAAAAAAAAACATGAAATGTAGCCATAACAACACACCACTAACTACGTTAGGTCTTTCCGCACACTTGGTAGATAGGGTGACCTTAGCGGAAATCGAATTCAGATGAAAATACAACAACAACAACAACAATAATAATAATAATAATGATGATGATGATGATGATGATAATGATGAAAATAATAATAACATCAATAATAATAATAATAACTACAACAAACATCCGCAATTAGCTTAGACCCTGCTGTAACAATAAAAGAATTAAAGCCAGAAGAAGCTTATAAATACCTAGGTGTGAATGAGAGTGAAAAAATTCACCATAAAAAATGAAAGAAATAGTGCGAAAAGAGTACTATAAAAGGCTACGACTGATATTAAAAACTTAATTGAGTTCTCAGAACAGAATTATGACATTAATAGCCTTGCCATCCCAATTGTCCAATATAGTTTCAACATCTTAAACTGGACTCTAAACGACATCAGGCGAATGCATTCTGAAACAAGAAAGCTTCTTTCTAAGTATAAAATGCATCATCCAAAGGCTGATGTAGACCGTTTATACATACCGCGTAATGAAGGTGGAAGGGGTCTTATTCAGCTGGAATTGTCATACAAGACAACCACTATGGGCTTACTAACATACATAGAAACAACAAAGGATTGGATGATACAATGAGTCAAGCAACATGAAGAAAGAATGAAAAAATATTCAATAATAAAAGAAGGCAGTAAATACAAAAAAGATTCACATTTAGTAGATTCTCTAGAAAAGCAAAACCGAACCCAAGAACCAACTAAACAGATGAAACAACGCTGGCAAGACAAACCTCTGCATGGCCAATATCCAGAACGTGCCAATAAAACCAGTGTTGATAAAGTTAATACTCATCGATGGTTACGTGCATCTGGATTAAAGTCTGAAACTGAAGGCTTTATTCTTGCAGTGCAATACCAAAATCTTTTCACTAGAAACTTTCAGGCAAATATTATACATAATAATATGGATTCAAAATGCAGGTTCTGTGATAAACACCAAGAAACAATAAACTATATAACCTCAGGCTCTTCTGGACTTGCCCCAAATGAATATAAAAATCGCCACGATAGAGTTGGGCAATATTTACATTGGACAATGTGCAAATACTATGGAAAAGTGTAAACACTGGTATGAACATCACCCAGCACCGGTTACAGAAATAGAAGATATCACCATTCTATGGGATTACACCATCTACACAGACAGAAAAATTGGCCGGACATTATTGTTAAAAACCAGAAAGAAAAAACTTGTCTATTAATTAATATGACTTGTCCAGCGGATTGTAACATAATTTTTTTAATCAATTCACCCCAAGCAAGGCATTCCACGGCCACTATTGCGCATGGGGTTATATAGGGGAAGGTAAAGAGAAGGAATGGTTAGGTGTAGGAAATGTCAGAAAGAAGAGGATAGAGGGTAAGGATACCGAGGATGAGGGTTGGGCAGATGGGAAGAGTGTTTGAAAGAATAGGAGCGAGTTACTGTGTTAGGAGGTGTCTATTGACCTTACATTTAAACATTTGGAGATTATAGCTGTCGGGGAAGCAGTCATGTGAAAGGGAATTCCCCAGTCGGGAAGTGCGAGAAAAGAAACTGTTGGAGTAGAAGTTGCAGTTGCATTTTATCGGTTTCACTGTAAAACGGTGGGATCTAGTTGCTAATCTAGTTTCTCTTGCAAATTCGTATCTAGGGGGCACCAGTGATTTAAGTTCATAGGAGCAGAAGCTGTGAAAGTATTTATAGAAGAGACACAGGGAAGCCACGTCGCGCCAGTGAGAGAGAGACTGCAGATGGTCTGCCAAGTTGGTATCGATCACATTACAGACCCTCTGCTGTACCTTGTCGAGAAGCCAGAGGAGAATAGCAGGGGCACCCGACCGGTTATGGCAGCAATATTCAATGCACGGGCGGATGGTAGATTTATATATGTGCAGCATAGATTCAGACGGAAAAAAACTTCCGGGCCCTGCACAGAGAACCGACTTTCAGCAATGGATTCGATATAGTCATTCCATTTGGGGTCCGCTAACGTCCGCTAACGAAGGGATTCGAAAAACTGTCAAAATATTAAAACTTGGAAATTGAAAACAAGAATCGTACAAGGTGCACTTGAAATAATAAAAAATTTGAACAAAACAACACATTGACAGAATCTATGGAAACCCCAGCTTGAGAGATATACAAAAAATTGTCTTGTTAAATACCGCCCACACACTAAGGATAACTTTGTCTATGTAACGCTAGGGATGTTAAGGGAGACAAAAAAAACATGAAATAGAGCCATAATGACACACCACGACCTGCCTTAGGTCTTCCTGCAAACTTGGTAGGTAGTGCGACCATAGCAGAAATCGAATTATGATGAAAAATAACATAATAACAATCATAATTATAATAATTATGATAATAATAATAATGATGTTGATGATGATGATAATAATGATCATAATAAAATGGTCTTGTTAAGTACAGCCCACACACTAAGGAGAACTTTGTCTATGTAACGCTAGAGATGTTAGGGGAGATAGAAAAAACATGAAATCGAGCCATAACAACACACCACGGCCTGCCTTAGGTCTTTTCGGCGACTTGGTAGGTAGTGCAACCATAGCAGAAATCAAATATGATGAAAACTGACAACATAATAATAATAATAATAATAATAATAATAATAATAATAATAATAATGTTGGTATAATTAAAATAAAGAAAGAAACGATGAACAAAAAATGGAAGCAAGCAAGAAATTATTGAAATTTTTGTCGGGAAGCATTGCGAGAAAAAGTCCAGAGAAAAGAAGCAATAAATAAAATAAAGAAAAAGAAGAAAGAGAAAAAAATGGATGACAGAAGAGAAACAAGTACGTTTTATGAAAAAGCAGAAAATAGGAAGAATGCATACGCTTAGACGAATAAGATAAAATCTGAAAAGATTTATGAAGGTATCGTTTAAGGTCAAATCTCATTTAAATAAATAACAGATTCGCAAATTAAGACGTCACTTTAAAAGAAATAAAACTATATTAGACTGATATATAATTTTGCAGTCACTGGATAATGGCAATCACACACGTGAATATTACTAAATATAAAAATGAAAGTTATCCATATAATCGTAGGATCACCGAGAATCAAAGAATATAAGAGCAATATTAAGCATTAAGTCTACTCGATAGGAGTTTGAAATTTGAGGAAAATTATTGTCGCTCTGTTTTTATTTTATATATATATGTATATTAGTCATCGGCAAACAGATCTGTTTTGCTCTATCAGAGCTCATCAGTACAGTTAGACATCCGATTGCTTTTTACCCAGAATTGAAACCCGACCGAATTGGCGTCAGTCGGCGATTCTACCTCTGGGCTAAGGGCGCCCAGTAGAAGGAGGCAGATTTTTTAGCGTGTATATTATTATTATACACGCCCAATAGCTGAGAGTGTTCTAATTCATTGCTGAATGCACGATGCGTAGATGCTAGAGTAGCTATATTTTTTAATCGTTTCACCCCAAGCAAGGTGTTACCGCCACTGATGCGCAGGGGGCTACATAAGAGTAAAAGTCTAGACAGGAGGAGAGATAAGAGAAAGACAGGACCAGTTACAGGAGATGTCAGAGAAAGAGCAAGAAAAGTATGGAAACACAGGTGTGAAGACAGTTGCGAAGGTGGAGAGAAAGGAAAAGAACAAGATATACAGGATGATGTAGAAAGAACTGGAGTCAAGTGGATAAGAGATGGGTATTGACACTGCATTTAAATTCCTGGACGCTGTAGCCGTCAGTAAAGCAAATATATTGAAGGCAGTTTCACAGGCGGGAAATGCGAAAAAAGAAGCTGTAGGATAGAATTATCGCCTGCATTTGGTTGAGCCAAGTGTAAATGGGTGAGATCTTGTTGCCAGTCTGGTTGCACAACTAAATTCTTGTGGCGGGGACACCAGTGACTTTTGAGAGTTGAACTTCTCCCGTTTAAAACCAAAATATGAATGCTGATTTTCTAGGTAGGATAGAAAAGTGATGTTTGACATAATGGCGAAGAGAAATACCGTTATCATTATTTACTCACGTTAGGTTCCAAAGGTGTAGTATTGGGTATATCAACATAGTCGTCGGTCCTGCTCTGTTTGCCGCAATAATTGTGTCTTCACGGGATACAGTTACTGACCCTTTGCCCAACAGGTTTTAAATGCTTGAGTTGTCATTCTCATAGACTGTTTGCTAACACCAAAATCTGACTTAATATGCAGCACATATTCTTCTTCTATGTGCTGTGTTCCTTCATGACGTAGGCGATCACAGTCTTCCACATCACCCTATTCCTAGTAACTCTTAACACGCTTTCTCTTTTTAATCATTCTAAACCCTGCTCTGCAATCAATTTGATAAAGTCTATAAGACTAGAATACAAACATATAGAAACTAACATGGCCACAAAAGTAGGCATCAGTTTTTTTTTAATCATATCACCCCGAGCAAGGCGATAACGCCACTGATGTGCAAGGGGCTACATAAGAGTGAAAAGATTGGAAAAATGAAAGCCGGAAACCACATCCTAAGCAGGGAACAAGGGATGGGCCTCTACACCTGTTCAAAAGACATGGGGGGAGTGTGAACCGGGCGATAGTTTAGTCTATCTACTCCAATTGATTATAATACAGAAATGTTCCCCTACTTTATATACACACTATAATTTCTTATTTGTTTATCAAATTCTGATTAGGTATGTGTCCACCTCTTTTCACCACAGATTAGTTATCTATAACTCTTTTTCTTCTGCGTGCCGTGTCCCATCAGGACGTAGGCGATCATGGCTTTCGACAGCTCCCTATACTGTTAACACTCTTTCTCTTCTTACTCTTCCCAAACCATCCTCTACTATCCATTTTCTCAAGCCAATCTAGTATGCCACGCACTGCCTTACTCTGTTTCTCTTACCCTCTATCTCTCCCGTGAGTATCAGATTCTCCAAGCTCTCTTTCCTCATTACATGTCCCAGAAACTTCATCTGTCTCTTCCTGATGTTAAGTATCAGTTTCCATTTCGTTTTCATCCTCTCCAAGACGTCGTTGTTGCTCACATGTTCAGACAAGATTATCCTTGGCATCCTTCTGTAGAACCACATTTTAGATGCTTCAAGTTTTTTCTTTGATCTTTAATGAGATGGTTCCGCATTTGCAGCCATATTCTATTCTTCTATTCATGTAGAATTTCTGGGATGAGGAATTTTCATAAGTTACACTATTTTCAATCAGACAATTGTCTTCATCATCTATTATTAAACATCATACCAATGGCAACAAAGATGAGGACAATAGACCGAATAATGCAAATACTGTAAATACTTCCTCATCTCAGAAATATAGACAAATGGCAAGAAAGATGAGGGCAATAGTCTGAATAATGTAAATATTGTAAATACTTCCTCATCTCAGAAATATAGACAAATAGAATGATCTATTATTAAACATCGTACAAATGGCAGCCAAGATGAGGACAATAGTCTGAATAATGTAAATACTGTGAATACTTCCTCATTTCAGAAATATAGACAAATAGAATGATCTATTATTAAACGTCGTACAAATGGCAACAAAGATGAGGACAATAGTCCGAAGAATGTAAATACTGTAAATACTACCTCATCTCAGAATATAGACAAATGGCAAGAAAGATGAGGACATTAGTCTGAATACTGTAAATATTGTAAATACTTCCTCATCTCAGAAATATAGACAAATGGCAAGAAAGATGAGGACATTAGTCTGAATACTGTAAATATTGTAAATACTTCCTCATCTCAGAAATATAAACAAATAGAATGATCTATTATTAAACATCTTACAAATGGCAACCAATATGAGGACATTAGTCTGAATAATGTAAATACTGTAAATACTACCTCATCTCAGAATATAGACAAATAGAAAGATCTATTATTAAACGTCGTACAAATGGCAAGAAAGATGAGGACAATAGTCGGAATAATGTAAATACTGTAAATACTACCCCATCTAAGAAATATAGACAAATAGAATGATCTATTATTAAACATCATACAAAAGGCAACAAAGATGAGGACAATAGTCGGAATAATGTAAATAATGTAAATACAGCCTCATCTCAGAAATATAGACAAATAGAATGATCTATTATTAAACATCATACAAATGACAACAAAGATGAGGACAATAGTCCGAATAATGTAAATACTGTAAATACTGCTTCATCTCAGAAATATAGACAAATAGAATGATCTATTATTAAACGTCGTAAAAATGGTAACAGAGATGAGGACAATTGTCCGAATAATATAAATACTGTAAATACTCCGTCATCTCAGAATTATCAAAATTTACACTATTTTCTTTCAGACTATTGTCTTCATCATTGTTGTTGTTATTCCCTGATTGAATTTCGGGGTTGAGGAGTTACCATAATTTACACTATTTCCATAGTGTTCTTGACAAAACTGCACTGTTCTTGTCCTATCTCTGGCCTGATTCTGCTTTGTGCTCAATCATCAGAATTCAGATGATGACTTTTTTAAGTGACTCATTAAACTGATTGTTTTGGAGAGTTCACTTTATTTCACCTGTCTTGTTAGGCAGTGCGATGAAAATCCATCTGCTTGTCTTCTAGTATATTACCACCGTTGTATATTTCATTTATTAATTCTCTGATTTTGTTTACACCGAAATTGTCTAGGTCTTGCAGCATCTCTATTGCAATACCCTCTGTTTCTGCTGCGTTGTTTTTATGCAGTTTGGCCAGGGTAGCCACCGCTTTAGATTTTAATATTTCTTTAATATCTTTCCCTCCGAAACACTGCCAAGCATCTCTATCAAGTCTTTGTGGTGTACTTTGTCGAATGCCTACGAAACACGGTTACACGTCCCTTTGCATACGTATTGCTCTTTCTGATAGCATTCTAAGCATATATATTAGGTTCTTTATTCTAGTGTTCTTGGAATCCTCTTTTTTATGATGACAATACATTCTGTTTGCTTTTAGTTTATATGACGTCCTTTCTTTGCGCTTTTTTTAGCTACCTTCTGTAGAAGGTCATGTAGTTTCCTTTCAGTGTCTGTATCATCTGCGTAGATTATATTGTTCAGACTCTGGCCACCAATAATAAATCATGGAAGGGTTTCTAGAGATTTCAGAATTGTTTCACTGGAATTGTAGAAGAATATATTATTTGATGTAATTATTTATTTTTAAAATGTGCGTTGTGGTGCAGTGGATATCGACTCGGAACGCGACATCGGAGTTCAAAGTTCGAATTCCAATTGAATTACTTGCATTCACTTACGCGCAAATACCCTTGGGAAAAGTATTAATCTGTCTCTTCCTTCCAGTTATGGGTTAAATAACAGAACAGATTGGGTTCTATAGCTTTGGCTGGAAACCAGTCTACCGCAGAAAAAATGGCAACCTACGGCGAGATAATCTCTTTCGAGACAGGATCGCCAAAAGTGTGTATCACGTATGGCACTTAACTCGCGAGTGCCATTCGAGTTAGAGGAATACTTCATGAGTATATGACTCTAGACTTGACCAGGTCGAGATTGTAAGGATCAGTGAAGTATTCTATTGAGATTCGGTTCATAAAGCAGTGGCTAGTGGGAAAAGTTGCCCTGGCAGAACTTACTGCGGATAGACAAAATAGAAACACTATAGTATTTGTCTATATTTCTGAAATGAGGTAGTATTTACACTATTTACATTATTCGGATTATTGTCCTCTTCTTTGTTGCCATTTGTACGACCTTCAATATTAGATCATTGTATTTGTCTGTATTTCTTAGATGGGGTAGTATTTACAGTATTTACATTATTCGGACTTTTGTTCTCATTTTTGTTGCCATTTGTACGAAGTTTAATATTAGATCATTGTATTTGTCTATATTTCTGAGATGAGGTAGTATTTACAGTTATTTACATTAATCGGACTTTTGTACTCATTTTGTTGCCATTTGTACGAAGTTTAATATTAGATCATTGTATTTCTCTATATGTCTGAGATGAGGTAGTATTTACAGTATTTACAGTATTTATATTAATCGGACTTTTGTTCTCATTTTTGTTGCCATTTGTACGACGTTTAATATTACATCATTGTTTTTGTCTATATTTCTGAGATGAGGTAGTATTTACAGTATTTACATTAATCGACTTGTTGTCCTCATCTTTGTTGACCTTTGTATGATGTTTCATTATAGTTCATCCCATTTGTCTATATTTCTGAGATGAGTTAGTTTTTACAGTATTTACATTATTCGGACTATTATCCTCATCTTTGTTGCCATTTGTACGACGTTCAATAATAAATCATTCTATTTGTCTATATTTCTGAGATGATGTAGTATTTACAGAAATTACATTATTCAGACTTTTGCCCTCATCTGTGTTGTCATTTGTACGGCGATTCGGCCGTTGTAAGCTCCAGCATTTTTCAGATGCTAGGAATTTCGAACCGAACACTTTATTACATTCACTGGGATATATCATCTTCATCCCTTGAGTAGTCGTGCCTTTTTAGTTTTTTTTTGTTTTTTTTTTTTAATCATTTCACCCCGAGCAAGGCAGAAATGCCACTGATGTGCAGGGGGTTACATAAATGTAGAAAGATTAATTAGAAAAGAGTGAGGAGTACAAGCTAGTTAGAAAGGAACAATAGAAAGCTGAGAAAGCAGGTGCAATGACAGATACATGGGCGGAGAGAACGTGAAGATTATACAGGGGAGGGGAGAGAGCTAGAGTCCAGTGGTTAGTAGGTGAGTATTAACTTTGCATTTAAATTTCTGGAGGTCGTAGCCGTCAGGAAAGCTAGAATACGGGAGTGAGTTCCACAGGCGGGAAGTGCGAGAGAGGAAGCTGCAGGAGTAGAATTGTCGTCTGCGTTTGGCTAACCTGACTGTGAATGGGTGGGACCCAGTTGCCAGTCTGGTTGCACGGGTAAACACCTGTTGAGGAGGCATCAGTGACTTAAGCTCATCCGAGCAGAAGCCATGAAAGTATTTATAGAAGAGACAGAGGGAGGCCACATTTCGATGATGGGAAAGTGGCTGCAGACGAGTCGCCAGATCAGTACCTATCACATTACAGACTCTCCTTTGGAGCTTGTCAAGAACACTGAGGAGAACGGCAGGGGCACCTGACCATAAATGGCAGCAGTACTCCATGCACGGACGGATGGTTGACTTGTATATATGCAGGATGGATTCAGGTGGAAAAAACATCCTGGATCGACATAGTGACCCAATCTTCTTAGCAGTAGATTTTGCTATGGATTCAATATAGTGCTTCCATTTGAGGTCTGAGGACAGGGTAAGTCCGAGGAGTGCGTCGTTGATTAGTTTCTGTGACTTGATACAAAGAGTTGTAAGTTCAATACCAGGCTACAGCATTGGAGAACAAGTAACTTACAGGGTAAGACAGAGAAAACTCATGACTTCCAAACGAGGCAATACTACGCAAGTGATGAGACAACTATATTCCAGTGATTGTAATAAAGTTTTTGGTTCGAAATTTTAAGCACCTGAGAAAGGCCGGAGCCTACAACGTCAGAAACGTAGTACAAATGGCAACAAGAATATGGATAATAGTTCGAATAATGTAAATACTGTAAATACCCCAGTAAATGTAACAAAGGGTTCGATACGAAATTCCTTGCACCTGAAGTAGGCCGAAGCGTACAACGGCTGAAACGTCGTACAAATTGCAGCAAAGATGAGGAAAAAAGTCAGAATAATGTAAATACCTAAGTGATTGTAATGGAAACGAGTTCAGTTCGAAATTTCTAATGCATGAAGAAGGCTGGAACATACAACGGCTGAACCGTCGTACAAATGGCAACAAAGTTGAGGACAATAGTTTAAATTATGTAAATACTGTAAATATTACCTCATCTCAGATATATAGACAAATGGCAACAAAGTTGAGGACAATAGTTTAAATTATGTAAATACTGTAAATATTACCTAATCTCAGATATATAGACAAATGGCCACAAAGATGAGGACAATAGTCCGAATAATGTAAATACCCCTGTGATTGTAATAAAGATTTCAGTTTGAAATTCCTAGCACATGAAGAAGGCCGGGGCGTACAACGTTTGAAACGTCATACAAATGGCCACAAAGATGAGGACAATAGTCCGAATAATGTAAATACTCCAGTGATTGTAATAAAGAATTCGACGCGAAATTCCTAGCACCTGAAGAAGGCCGGAGCGTACAACGGCTGAAACGTCGTACAAATGGCGACAAAGATGAGGACAATAGTCCAGATAATGTAAATACTGTAAATATCCCAGTGATTGTAATAAAGGGTTTGAAACAAAATTCCTAGTACCTGAAGAAGGTCGGAGCGTACAACGTCTGAAACGTCGTACAAAAGGCAACAAAGATGAAAACAATAATCTGAATAATGTAAATGCTATAATAGAAACACCTTTCAATGACAAATAAATTTATTTCAATATTTGGTAGGATCAACTTTGAAAGTAATTACAGTTTGAATTCTGGCCGTGATCGAGTCGTACAAATTTTGAATTGTTTCCAAAAGAATGTTGACCTATTCTACAGCTAAAATAGTTGGAAATTCTTTCAATTATGACGGTGGAGGATATCGATTCCTCATTTTTTTTTTCTAAAATCAGCTATTTGGGACTGTGATGTCTGTTATATAGAATGTCTCTGTTGCCATTCAGCTACAACTTTAGCAGTATGAACGAATCCATTAAGATCCTGAAAGACGGCATTTCCTTCCTGAAACAATTTCTGAACCATAGAATGAAATTCTTATCGTCCTAACTGTTAATTTTAATAAACTTATTTAAATAATATCTTAAAAATCAACAGTTTTAGCATAGAAATAATAATAATAATAAGATTAAATGAACAGCATAAAAATAGATCAAATTTTGACATCTTAATCAAATTTTCCGATTTGTACTTTTATGGCACTAAGTGTTTCCATTATTTTGTCAACCCCCTGTACATCTCATCAATGGCGACATTTGGTTAGAATTAGTGGAACTAAGGAATGTAGTCCGTCTGAATACTTTCCATGGAAATAACAATGTAGTAGCAAGAGACTTGGAATTTTTTTTTTATATAATCATATCGCCCCATCAAGGCGGTCTACTGTCACTGGTGCGCAGGGGATTATATAGGAGGAAAGTTATGAAAAAGAGTGACAGGTTACAGGGCGTGTCAGGAAGTGGGTAAGAGAAGATACTGAGAGTGGAGTAGACGGAAAAAGGAGCATGAGAGAGAGGATGCAACTTAGTGATAGGAGATGACTATTGACTTTACACTTAAACTCCTGGAGATTGTAGCTGTCGAGGAAGTATGTAAATGGAAGGGAATTCCACAGGCGGAAAGTGCGAGAAAAGAAGCTGATGTAGTAGAAATTATTTTTACATTTTATTGGTTTCACAGAAAAAGGGTGGAACCTTGTTGCTAATCTTGTGGCTCGAGCAAGTATTTGTAGAAGAGACACAGGGAAGCCACATTGCGCCGGTGAGAAAGTGACTGTATCTGAGCTGTCAAGTCGAGATATGAGAAAAAGATTTCAAAGTGCAAAACAATTCACCCACAAGAACGTTGGAACGCATTTGAACTCTATCGAGACTGGAATGTCTAGACAGCGCAGCTTCCGCCCAGGGCTGACAGCAGTGATCCCCTTTTAGCCTGATAAGGATCTCGTAAATGTTGAGGTTAGCAGGAACAGTACAGTGTACCGACCATTTTTCTAGCATCTTTAGTGATGTATTGAATGAATGCGTTTCACTAGGAGGTCTGGGATGAGTTTAAATCACGATAACCGTTCAAGGCAAATGGGCGTCATCAAAGAGGAACACCCGTTTATCGTGACCAGTGAATGTTCTAGTTCCATTCGGTGACGATGAAATGTCAATAGTCTCTTTTTTAACAAATAATATGTAATATAAAGACTAAAATGAGACGTTGATGATAAAATAATATATCTGTGGGGATAAAAAGACGACGAAGAAGAAATAAAGATTGAAAGAAATAAAATGACCCTTTAAAAAAATGAAAAAGAAGAAAAAAAGAAAGAAAGTAGAAATAACAATATTAATGAAGAAAAAAAAGAAAACGGGTTCATGCCTTCGTTTATGTGAGAAGTCTCTTCAGGACTTGGTGATCTTGGTTCTTCACACAACCTATTCCTTGCAAACCTTAACAGATTTTTTTCTTCTTTTGCTAAGCTTTGTACCCGCCGTTCCACGGTCTATTCGCACAAGCTCGTCAGATAAGTGGCTAGTTACCATACCCTGTCCCTCTTGCCCTCGGTATGCGCTATGACGGTCATATTCTCTGAGCCTTCCTTTCTTAGTACACGTCTAACAAATCACAGCTGTCTCTTTCTGATTCTGGTTGTTTTCGTACAATTTTCCTTAAGAATTGCTTACTCACCCCATCCATGTAATTCTCAGCATCTTTCTGTAGATAACACATTTTTAGTGACTTATTTTCTATTTAATTATATACTGCATGAAAGAATTGTATCAGCATTCATTTTCATAATTGATATTATATAACAGTCCAGACATCTTTTAACTTTTCAAACGAAATTTTCCTGTTTTTTGCTATTTTATTTAGCATTTTTAGTAAAGATTTTTAATCCAAGAGATATTCGAATTTTGATGTCGTATTTTTCATCCTCTCGTAAAATACTTCCTACTCATATACTTGTTTGACGTCGAACTCTCAAATTCTCCTGGCACGGCACAGTGAACTAATATTACTAACAATTGACGTAGTCATTAATGTAATATAACCAGTTGACTTTACGTCAGTAGAAAACTTGAAGCCAATATGGCGCTATGTGTTACTCTCCTGGGGATTACCAACAGCAATGCTAATTGTGAGTAAAAATGGTTCCATATGACAATTAAAATATCACAACGTTTACAAGCCATTTCTTGCTCCTCTGTTTAGTCACTAAACAGCTGTTAATTTTAATTTTTGTCTAACGTAAAGAACTTACTATTAGACATTAGTAAATAGTTGTGTCATCACTACAAATGAGTCGGGGACTAATGACACCGGAAAAGAGTTGGTGATGAAAATAAGCAAAGCGATATCTGACTATTAGGCGCCCGCTGTATCGATGTGAAAGTTTTTAGAAGTCAGAGGCGTTCAACATGATTTTATTACAAGGTTTATTAAGAACGAAAGGATTGTTAGATATTCGATCCAAGTTAAAATAGCCCTTGAGCCAGTATGCCAAACCCTGTCAAATGCCTTCGAGACATAACGCCACAGTCGGAGCCACGCCGTGATTATCTAAAGTTTCATAGACAAATTCAGTAATAACTATTAAGACATCGGCGGTTGACTTCGATTAAAAAAGCCAAAATAAGACATATTGTCTATCTGAATGAAGGCCATGTGAAATGGGATGCTTAAATTATTCGTAGTTCATTAGCCATTTACCAAAAAGATGTAAAAAATAATATTTTTTTATAATCATTTATCCCAAGCGGAGCAACACTAACACTGGTGCGCAGGGGATTACTGTCAGAGAAAAAGTACGGGGATGTTGAAGAAAAGTAACCGCCTCTTCTAATTTAAAAGCTTTTGAGACTTCCCGTTTGTGGAACTCACCTTAATTCACAGAATGGAACTAGAACATTCACCGGTCACGATAAATGAGTATTCCTCTCAGATGACGCCACTTTGCCTTAAAAGGCTACCGGTACTTAAACTAATCCCAGACCTCCTAGTGGAACGCTTTCATACAATACATCGTTAAAGTTGCTAGAAAAATGGTCGGTACACTGTAGTGTTCCTGCTAACCTCAACATTTACGAAATCCTTATCAGGCCGAAAGGAGAACTGGATTGCTATGTGATGTCAGTTCTTTAACATGGCAGGGAATGCTAGACAATATCATTCAAAATGAAAGGAAAACTTGAAGCGGCTAAAATGTGGTTCTACAGAAGGAGTTGGCGGATATCATGGATCGATCATGTGAGCAATGACGAGGTTTTAGAAAGGAGAGAGACGAAAAGAAAATTAATTCTGAGCATCAGGAAGAGACAGCTTAAATTCCTGGGACATGCAATGAAGAAGGGAGGCTTGGAGAATCTGATACTAACAGGCCAGATAGAGGGAATGAGAGACATAGGAAAACAGCGAGTAACGTACTTTACTGGCTTGGGTGGGTGGATTGCGGAACGAGGGTTGCGCCTTCTAACAGGGGCAACCAGGGATAGGGAGACGTGGAAAGCGATGATCCCCTACGTCCTGAAGAAACAAGTCTCATAGAAGAAGAAGGCGACGACGACGATGTGGGGCAGCATCATGATTGAGTGTTGGGAAAGTTGTATCTTCATTAAAGTAATGCAGCCAAGCGACTTGAGGTTCACAATAGGAAACTGAGCGGGTTTTTAATTACTGAACCAACCTCTGAGGTTATATTCAAACTTATTAAAGTGTTGTTACCATATCGAGCCCATTTTGCATACCCTCGTTCACTTGGGCTTAAAAATCTCTCACTCAAAAATAAAATAATAAAAATTAATTGATTCGTTTTCTACAGCTTACCAGCCATTTTCAGAAAATATTTTCAGATTTATTTTAGATAATTATTTAGTGATAGAAGTCTTGCTAATTAAATCATAGCTGGGGTGAGATGTAGTGGATTTCAACCTTTCCAAATGGTATTTTCACGTAAGAGAATAAAACAAACATAAGGGAGAGTGGAACTCTACCCTTCGATTAACAATACTGAGCCATTACGCCACGCCCACATCTAAGCTTACTGCACCTGGTATTCCCAAGCAGTCACTTATTTTGGTACTAACCAGGATAATGATACAATAATAAAAACAAAAATAAAATCTTCGTTCATCTTGCATATTCTTTTTATAACGTTTGGGGTCATGTTTCTCCACAATTACCTGTCTTTTGATGCCCTCAGTAAATTTTGACACTTTACTGTTCTTCTTTGTCAGCTTTTGATATTTTCGCTTAAAATTGGTAAATACGTTAAAGCCCGTTTCCCACTGTTGTCCTAGCTTTCAAAAAGTATGTGGGTATTAAATTCATTTTATATCATATCGCTTCAAGAAAGATATTTTACTGCCACTGTTTTGCAGGGGGTTACATAGGAAGAAAGTTATGAGAAAGAGTTACAGGTTATAGAGGGTGTCAGGAAGTGGGTAAGAGAAGGATGAAAATACTGATGAGAGTGGAGTAGACGGATAAAGGAGCATGAGAGAGAGAGAGGATGCAACTTAGTGAGATAGGAGATGACTATTGACTTTACATTTAAATTCTTGGAGATTGTAACGGTTGGGAAAGCAAATAAATGGAAGGGAATTCCACAGGTGGGAAGTACGAGAAAAGAAGCTGATGGAGTAGAATTTGCATTTACATTTTATTAGTTTTCCAGTAAAAAGTTCATTTTTATAAGTTGAGCAGATCGAAATCATATATATTGATTGTAATGTAGAATTGATCCCCCACTTTATATCCACATTATAATAGTATAGAATTTTTTTTTATAATCATATTGCCCCAACAAGGTATTTTACTGCCACCGTTTTACAGGGGTAACATAGAAGGAAAGAGTAACACGTTATAGGGGGTGTCAGGAAGTGGGTAAGAGAAGAGTGAGAATACTTATGAGAGTGGAGTGGAGGGAGAAAGAAGCATCAGAGAGATTATGCAGGTTAGTGAGATATGAGATGACTATTGACTTTACATTTAAATTCTTGAAGATTGTAGATGTTGGGAAAGGAAGTGAACGGAAGGGAATTCCATGAGAAAGAGGATGCAGGTTGGTGAGATAGGAGATGACTATTGACTTTACATTTAAATTCTTGGAGATTGTAGATGTTGGGAAAGGAAGTGAACGGAAGGGAATTCCATGAGAAAGAGGATGCAGGTTGGTGAGATATGAGATGACTATTGACTTTACATTTAAATTCTTGGAGATTGTAGATGTTGGGAAAGGAAGTGAACGGAAGGGAATTCCATGAGAAAGAGGATGCAGGTTGGTGAGATAGAAGATGACTATTGACTTTACATTTAAATTCTTGGAGATTGTAGATGTTGGGAAAGGAAGTGAACGGAAGGGAATTCCATGAGAAAGAGGATGCAGGTTGGTGAGATATGAGATGACTATTGACTTTACATTTAAATTCTTGGAGATTGTAGATGTTGGGAAAGGAAGTGAACGGAAGGGAATTCCATGAGAAAGAGGATGCAGGTTGGTGAGATATGAGATGACTATTGACTTTACATTTAAATTCTTGGAGATTGTAGATGTTGGGAAAGGAAGTGAATGGAAGGGAATTCCATGAGAAAGAGGATGCAGGTTAGTGATTTAGGAGATGACTATTGACTTTACATTTAAATTATTGGAGATTGTAGATGTCGGGAAAGGAAGTGAATGGAAGGGAATTCCATGAGAAAGAGGATGCAGGTTAGTGATTTAGGAGATGACTATTGACTTTACATTTAAATTCTTGGAGATTGTAGATGTCGGGAAAGGAAGTGAATGGAAGGGAATTCCGCAGTAGGAATGTGCGAGAAAAAAAGTCGATGGAGTAGAATTTGCGTTTAGAAGAGACAGAAGGAAGCCACTTTGCGCCGGTGAGAAAGTGACTGTATCTGTGTTGCCAAGTCGGGATCGATCACATTACAGATTCTCTGTTAGATTTTCGTCAAGAACGCTAGATGGATAACAGGCGCACCAGAGAACATATAACATCAATATTCAAGGCACGGGCGGATGGTACATTTATATAAGTGGAGGATCGTTTCAAACGAAAAAAAAATCCGGGCCCTTCACAGAGAACCGACTTTCTTAGCAGCAAATTTAGCTATGGATTCTATATAGTCATTCCACTTGAGGTCTGTTGTGAGAGTTAGCCCGAGGAGTGTTTTGCTCTCAGGGAGACTAGCCTGATCCATGCTAATGGTGGGTAAGATTGATTGTCTGTGATGGTTAATAGATAAGCAGCTTCGTTTTGGAAGCATTAACATTCACGAGCAATTTCTTACCCCAGTTCGCAACGGATTGGAGGTTCTTTCCAAGCTCGGCAGCGAGGAGTGCTTTGTCAGCCTAGGCAGATTTTTTATCAAGGCAAGAGCGAGAATATTTTGAAGACTATAGATGCTACACCAGGCTTTGTTATCGGCCACATTTTGAACAACATAAGGTAAGCAGATGATACAGTGCTGACTGCAGACTCGGAAAAAAACTACAGGACCTCCTACAGAATGTAGCTGGGGCGAGTGACAAAAAAGGACTACAAATAAACAGTAGAAAAAATTAATGCATCGTCATCAGCTAAAAAAACAACCCAAAATTCCAAATAAAGGTAGGGGATACAAGAATCAAGCAAGTACAAAAATGTAAATACCAAGGAGGTGTTCTAACAGGAGATGTAAAGTGCGACACAGAGATCAGAAGGGGAATTGGAATGGCGAAGAGCGAGTTCCAGCAGCTGAGTAAAGTACTTAGACACATGAAAAATTCCATAGAAACAAAGAAGCGAGTGCTAGCTTGCTATGTGATGTCTGTTCTTCAATACAGCAGTGAATACTGGACAATATAATCGAAGATGAGGAAAAAACTTGAAGCAGCAGAAATGTGCTTTTACAAAAGGATGCTACGAATATCATGGACCGAACATGTGAGCAATGATGAGGTTTTGGAAAGAATGGCATTGAAAAGAAAATTAATAGTGAGCATCAGGAAGAGACAACTGAAGTTCCTGGGACATGCAATAAGGAAAGAGGGCTTGGAGAACCTGATACTGACAGCCTAGATAGAAAGAAAAAGAGACAGTGGAAGGCAGCGGATAACATATTTGAAGGGCCTGATCAGGTGGATGACGGAACGAGGGTTGCGTGGAGTAACAGGAGAAAACATATTAAGTGTCACCAGGGATAGGAAGACGTGGAAAGCCATGATCGCCTACGCCCTGAAAGGATAGGGCACATAGAAGAAGAAGAGAATAAACCGTAGTTTCGTCAGCATCTATGCCTACTTGGGATCTTATTACATCTGGGAGATCGAATGTAGATAAGGAAAAGCATAGGACCCAGAAAACAGTATACCTCAGTATATTCTTCCTCAGTATATTCTTCATTATTTTCTCCGAAATTTTATGTTGCGTTAATTACAGGTATTAGCTTCATTGAATTATGTTTGTCTATACTTCTGAGCTAAGGTAGTATTTAAAATGTTCGTACTGTTATCTTCATCTTTATTGCCATATTCACGGCGTTTCAGTCATTGTACACTCCAACCTTCTTCAGTTGCTTGGAAATCCAAACCGAACCCTTTATTTTTCTATTAAAAAGTTTACTAAGACGTTATGTATGTAAGTCTTAAACATTACTACAATGATGACCTCACGGACACATGCCTCAGTGGATAGAAGAGTTGGTTAGTTCCAGTGATTTGACCCAAAGAGTTGTGAGTTCAATACTTTGCCATAGCAATGGTGAACAAATAACTTAGAACTTTGAGTTAAATGATAACATCCGGAAGCGGTATGACACATGGAACGAGAATGATATAACCTAGTGATTGAAAAAAATAAAAAAAGAATTCAGTGCAGAGCGTAAAATAGCAGAAAAGTTGAAAAGGAAAATGAGGACAATAGTCCTAACAAAGTAAATATTGTGTTTTGTTGTCCGGAAATAATATCCGATTCTGAATCGATGTATTTAAACACTGTTAGAATAAATATGTTAAATTTAATAAATGTGTTAAATTTAATAAATATATTAAATTTAAATCAATAATTTAATGAATAATTTTATTAATAAATAATTTAATAATTAATAGTGAATAATTTAATAATAGATAATAATTTAATTAATAAATAATAGTTTATAATAATAAATAATAGTTTAAATATTTGATAAATGTGTTTAACGCAATAAATGTGTTAAATTTAATATATCTAATACATATATTAGATTAAATAAATGTGTAAAATTGAGTGACTGTGTTAAATACCATAAAACAGAAAGCCTGAACATCTATACATCGAGGTTAGATATGACTTTACGATAAAAATCTATATATTTGGGTGCCAATAAATCTTTGAATGTAGATTCTGCAAGTTCTTTACAACAGAATATGTTTTGTTTTTTAAAATTTTCAAAATGCTTGTAAAATTCTGAGTCAATTGGTTAGAGATCAAGCGAATATCCAAAGCTGGTGAGCACTTGTATTGCCCTCTTCGCAACGAACACTTTGAAGTAGTGTAATGTTTAACGAACATATCTCACTAGATCGATTAAAATAAATATTAAGTTCGATTCTCACTGACTTATGGCCATATCACGTTGAATACACCGGTTCTCGCCCTATCACCGAAGTTAAGCAACATTGAGCCTGGTCAGTACTTAGATGGGTGACTGCTTGGGAATACCAGGTGTTGTAAGCGTTTAGTGACGGATGTGCGTTGTGGTGCAGTGGATATCTGCGCGGAAAGAGAAATCGGTGAGCCGAGTTCGAATTCCAGTTGAATATCTTGCATTCACTTTAGCACTGGTACCGTTGGGAAAGGTATTAATCCGTCCCTTCCCTCCAGTTATGGGTTAAATAACAAGAGTAGGACTTGGGGACCCTGCCTTTAAAACAGATCCCAATGAATCTTGATACTCAAAAAGGAAAAAAAAGTATTACTAGACACAAAAATTATATTAAAACAACAATAAATTGTTGAAAGAAAAAGGTATTACCAGCAATAAATAAATAAAATTTAGTTGGCAATAAATGACCCGCCGAGGTTGATATGCCATAAAAACAAAACAGCCAACTATTCTCACTGAGTGACACATATTTTGGACCTTGTGCCACACCTAATCTACGCATATCAAATAACCATTATAATCTTTGCAACATAGCCGAGCCACTGTCAAAAGGAAGAATTACGCATCTTCGATTAACGAAAGCTGGTTACATTTTGCTAAACTTAATGTGCATTTCATGCAGTTACTTGTGGCAATCTTCGGCGGTGATGCTTTGGCTAGATTTCGAGAAAGATGTAATGGATAACGCCAATGGCGAACCACTAGACAATCACCATAATCTTCTGTTGGTGAAATTTAGGTTTTGGATAGTGTTTGGGTGCTTCGTCATGGTGCTGCGATTGAGCCGAACGATTACGATTGTCACAATGGATCCATTCCTCATCCCAAGAAATGGATCATCGAATTTTGAAGATGCAGTATTAAACACACATCAAAACGTTGAACTCTTTCACTGGGTTCATGGTGAACCCATTTATGGACTTTCTTCATCTTTCCAACTATCTGGAGATAGTCCGATATTGTTGAAATAATAAATTGACATCCATTATCTGAGACATTTCTCTGACACTTGGGTTTTGTTCGATTAATATTTTCAGATGCTGATATCCTAAGTCGGTGCGCATTTGGAGTATTATCCTGGCAACATATGGCCGCGCACTATCAAAATTAGAATACGGCCTCTTCGATTAACCAGTACCGGTAGCGTTTTGCGTAACTGAATCTGCATTTTGCGCAACTGATGGCAGTAAACGTCGGCAATGGTGTGCTGGTAAAGTTAGACAAAGGTATCATGGATAATGTATACGTGTATATAGTGTTGAATACACCAGTACCCGTCTGATCTCCAAAGTTAAGCAACATCGAGCCTGGACAATACTTAAATGGGTGACAATTTGGGAATACCAGGTGTTGTAAGCGTAAGGACCAAGAATGGTCCAGCGGTCCTCCTTCGTAAAAAACAGTTTGTTACAGAGACAGCAACAAAAAGTTGCTGCCCTATGCACCATTGGGTGTGATGGATAAATGATGATGGGTGACAGACGACTAGACAGTTACCATAATTTTTTGTTTGGGTAAAAATTAATTTAGCTTTTTTTTTTGCTTTTTTTTTTTAATCATTTCACCCCGAGCAAGGCGGAAACGCCACTGAGGTGCAGGGGGTTACGTAAATGTAAAAAGATTAATTAGAAAACAGTGAGGAGTACAAACTAGTTAGAAAGGAACAACAGAAAGCTGAGAAAGCAGGTGCGATGACAGATACATAGGTGGAGAGAAAAGGAAGGTTATACAGGGGAAGGGAGAGAGCTAGAGTCCAGTGGTTAGTAGATGAGTATTGACTTTGCATTTAAATTTCTGGAGGTTGTAGCCGTCAGGAAAGCAAGAATACGAGAGCGAGTTCCACAGGCGGGAAGTGCGAGAGAGGAAGCTGCAGGAGTAGAATTGTCGTCTGCATTTGGCTAACCTGACTGTGAATGGGTGGGACCCAGTTGCCAGTCTGGTTTCACGAGTAAACACCTATTGAGGAGGCATCAGTGACTTAAGCTCATCCGAGCAGAAGCTTATCTGAATGTAAGCTTCAGCAAGTTTCTGGTTGTAAACTCCCCGCTAGTGGTTCGAGGTTAGATTCCTGAAACCTGGAATATATATAACACCAAAAGCCAGACCGCTAGAATTAATGGAATTAGTATTTCCAGCGGAAGATTGACTAAGATTGAAATAAAGATCGCGGGCATGATAAAATTTTATCGGCTTCCTTCAAAACGAAAGTGGGACATATGTTAGAGTCATAGCCGACGTGCTGGTCTGTATCAAAAACTAGAATTAGGCCACTTCGATTAACCAGTACCTGTCACATTTGGCGTAACTCAATGTGCACTTCACCCATTTGATGGTAGCAAACTTCGTCAATGATATGCTGGTAAAATTAGACAAAGATTTAATAATAGACAACACCAGTAGCAGACGACTAGACAGTTACGATCATTTTTTGATTGGGTAAAAAATAATTTTCCCATTTTTTCACTCATACAGATATAGATCTAATAATCCAAATATAGATCTAATAATCCAAATATAGATCTAATAATCCAAATATAGACCTAATAATCTAAATATAGACCTAATAATCTAAATATAGATCTAATAATCCAAATATAGATCTAATAATCCAAATATAAATCTAATAATCCAAATATAAATCTAATAATCCAAATATAGATCTAATAATCCAAATATAGATCTAATAATCCAAATATAAATCTAATAATCCAAATATAGATCTAATAATCCAAATATAGATCTAATAATCTAAATATAGATCTAATAATCCAAATATAGATCTAATAATCCAAATATAGATCTAATAATTTAAATATAGATCTAATAATCCAAATATAGACCTAATAATCCAAATATAAATCTAATAATCCAAATATAGACCTAATAATCTAAATATAGATCTAATAATCCAAATATAGATCTAATAATCCAAATATAGATCTAATAATCCAAATATAGACCTAATAATCCAAATATAGATCTAATAATCCAAATATAGATCTAATAATCCAAATATAGACCTAATAATCTAAATATAGATCTAATAATCCAAATATAGATCTAATAATCCAAATATAAATCTAATAATCCAAATATAAGATCTAATAATCAATGTAAGATCTAATAATCCAAATGTAGATCTAATAAGTAAATATAGACCTAATAATCTAAATATAGATCCTAATAATCCAAATATAGTCCAATAATCAAATATAGATCTAACAATCCAAATATAGATCTAATAATCCAAATACGAATTAAATAATCCAAATATAATTCTAATAATCTAAATAGATCTAATAATCCAAATATAGATCTAATAATCCAAATATAAATCTAATAATCCAAATGAATCTAATAATCTAAAATATAGATCTAACAATCCAAATATGAATCTAATATAATCCAAATATAAGATCTAATAATCCAAATATGAATATAATGATAAATATGGAATTAATAATCCAAATATAGATCTAACAATCCAAATATAAATCCTAATAATCCAAATATAGATCTAATAATCCAAATATAATTAATAATCCAATATAAATCCCATGTCCAAATATAGATCTAATAATCCAAATATGAATCTAATAATCCAAATATGAATAATAAATCTAAAAATATAAGACCTAATAAATACAATATAGATCTAATAATCAAAATATAAGATCTAATAATCCAAATATAGAATCTAATAATCCAAATACCTGGATCTAATAATCCAAATATAGATCTAATAATCCAAATATAGACCTAATAATCTAAATATGAATCTAATAATCCAAATATAGATCTAATAATCCAAATACAAACCTAATAATCTAAATATAGATCTAATAATCCAAATATAGATCTAACAATCCAAATATAGATCTAATAATCCAAATAAGATCTAATAATCCAAATACTCAAAATCTAATGACCCATAAATATAGATCTAATAAATCAAATATAAATCTAATAATCCAAATATAGATCTATATTCAAAATATAGATCTAATAATCCAAATATAGATCTAATAATCCAAATATAAATCCTAATAATCCAAATGTAAATCTAATAATCCAAATATAGATCTAATAATCAAAATAAGATCTAATAATCCAAATATAGATCTAATAATCCAAATGTGATCTAATAATCTAAATATGAATCCAATAATCAAATATAGATCTAACTCGTCCAAATATAGATCTAATAATCAAATATAAATCTAATAATCCAAATATGAATCCATCATCCAAATATAGACCTAATAATCTAAATGATCTGTAATCTAAAATATTGATCTAATAATCCAAATATAGACCTAATAATAGATGTAATAATATCCATATGAAAACCATCAGTTATCACTACTATTATGTTGTTCGGATAATAATGTTCAACTTTAAAATAAACATGTATTACTGAATTAGTCTAATTAAGCAGAGATTAAATCTCTCAAAATAAGAAAGATACAAATTTATATGTTTATGCTATCAAGTTTTTTTTTAATCATATCACCCCGAGCAAGGCGGTAACGCCACTGATGTGCAGGGGGCGACATAAGAGTAAAATCCCTAGATAGAAGTGAATGAAGAGAAGGACAAATGGTTAAGAAAGGAACAAGAGAAGGGAGGCGACACAGGTGTGATGACAAGAGGTGGAGAGAAAGGAAAGGATATACAGAGCGGTGAGGAAAAAACTAGGGTCAAGTGGTTAAGAAATGAGTATTGACATTGGATTTGAATTCATGTAGGTTGTAGCCGTCAGGAAAGCAAGAATAAGCAAGCGGGTTTCACAGGCGGGAAGTGCGAGAAAAGAAGCTGCAGGAGTAAAATTGTTGTCTGCATTTGGTTGATCTCACAGTGAATGGGTGAAACCCAGTTGCCAGTCTGATTGCACGAGTAAAAACCTGTTGCGGAGGCGCAAGTGACTTAACAAATTCATTTATGCCTATATAATAAAATTTTAAAATTTTGTAATGTCAGGAAATTTTCAATGTTTTTTCTTCATCTTCTTTGCATCGAAATGTCTTATGGTTTTAAAAAATATCAAGATGCTTGAAAAAATAATAGTTAATGATCGAGAGCTCAGGGGAATACGGTTGATGTTGGAAATACCCTTAACCCAATTTAGTGAGCTTCTACAGGGTCATCCTTGCAATATGTAGCCGATCATTGTCATGAAGTAGAATTGGTACACGCTGATTAAACAGTGCCTTTCTCATTTTGCTTAAATAATCTCCTAATTTTTCACTCGATTCTTCAGACATATTGATCTAATAATATCCATTTGAAAAACATAAATTATTATTACAATTATGTTGTTCGGATAATAGTGTCCGATATTAGAATCAAATTGTATTGCTGGATTATTCTATTTAAACAGAGTTTAAAATCAATTAAATAGGAAACTTTAACTTCAAAACTTTCCTGCGATTGAGATACAATAATTTAGTATCAACTTTTATTCCTGAATTATTTAAAAAGCATTTGAATCAGTCAAAACAGAAACCATGAACATCTATAGATTTTTTGCCAACGACTGACATATTTATCGCGTTACAATATTTTAGGATCAATATTCATTCATAGATTAAGTTATTTAATAAGTATTTAAATCACTCAAAACAGGAACCATGAACACCTATACATTTTTGCTATCGCGTGACAAAATTGTTTGTGTTTTTTTAATAATTGAGTATCAGTTTTGTTCATGGATTAAGGTATTTAAACAGTACTTAAATAAGTCAAAACAGAGACCATGAACACCTATACATTTTTGCAATCGCGTGACAAAATTGTTTATGTTTTTTTAATAATTGAGTATCAGTTTTTGTTCTTGGATTAAGGTATTTAAACAGTACTTAAATCAGTCAAAACAGAGACCATGAACACCTATACATTTTTGCCATTGAGTGTGAAGGTTAATTATGCCTTTACAATAAAAAATAGTTGCAACGGGATATGCTTGAGCTTAGAAATTGGTCACGATTCTGTTAAAATAGTAGTCAGTGGTCTAGACATCAAGGAGACATGGTGGACGTCACAAAGTCTCATATCCTAAGTCTGTTACCTTCTACAGTGTCATCCTGGCAACATGAGCATTCTCACCATACAAAATTGGACTAAGCCAATTAACTAATGCCGGTCGAATTTTGCATAACTGAATGTACACTTCATTCAATTTCGGGCCCTGAAATTCAGTAGTGGTTCGCGGGTTAGATTCTAGAAAGCTGGATTATTTAACACCAACGGCAAACCACCAGAAATAATGGAATTTATATTTGCAGCGAAAGATTAAGTAAGATTTAAATAAAGATCGAGGACATGACAGAATTTTATCAGCTTGCTTCGAAACGGAAATGGGACATATGCTAGATTGTCATAGCTGACTTGCTGGTCTGTATCACAAATTTTGTGCTGTAGGAGTAGATATTGAATTAATGGTTGCATTTCCATATATCACAACACTGCTTATTATACGACTACAAAATATGCTACTACGCTGGAATTGATATTACATTCGAATTTCCCGCCCAAAACTGTCAAAGAATGCCACATGCAGGAATAGCATTAGACTATTCACAGCCAATAAAAGTAAGAGTATGTAACCTTACACTTATATTCGGTATTACTAACGAAAGAAAAAGTATATTGAATAGTTGAACAATATAATAAGCATCTCATAGAGTATTGGGCTAAGATATAGTACCGGCGTGTGTGACAGAGAGCGTGGGTTCGTATACAACAGACTGGTGGGGAGTAACTGATGAAATGGTGGAATTAATAAAATGTTAAACAATATAGATTAAAGTTGCGTGTTATCATTTAGTAGAAACACCCACTTTATAAATCTCAGGAAGGTTCTGGAAGATTGATGGCTCTAAGTGTCAGACGATCCCAGCGACAACCATATGCAAAATAAAGCAATTTCTTTACAGCGATTGTCGCACTGAAGTTGATAGTCTAAAATGAGAAATATATGTCTGCCATACAGCAGCATCAGTAGATCACAGTGTGATTTTACAGTATAAATCATCGATGAGGATGTTGCAAGGAGGAATAAATATTCAAGCAATAAAGTTAACCGCAAGGGATGCGACATTTTCTCACAATTCGATGAAAATGAAATGTGAATTCGTTTACAAAATATTCTACTACCCAGCAATGTTTTCTTTTACAAAATAAAAAAAATAAAAAATAAAAAAATAAAAGAAATAAAATAAAATAAATAAATAAATAAAATAAATAAAATAAAATAAAAATAAAAAAATAATAAAAAATAAAAAAAAGTTTTCTTTTACAAAAAGTGTAATTCGTTTACAACATATTCTACTACCCAGCAAAGTTTCCTTTTACAAAATAAAAAAAATAAATAAAGAAATAAAAAATAAATAAAAAAATAAAAATAAAATAAAAAATAAAAAATAAAAATAAAAAATAAAATAAGTTTTTTATAAAAAGTGTGAATTCGTTTACAAAATATTCTATTACTCAGCAAAGTTTTCTTTTACAAAATAAAAATTAAAAATTGAAAAATTAAAAATTAAATTAAATAAAAAAATAAAATTAAAAAATAAAAATAAAAATTAAAAATAAATATTCAAAAAAGTTTTCTTTTACAAAAAGTGTGAATTCGTTTACAAAATATTCTATTACTCAGCAAAGTTTACTTTTACAAAATAAAAATAAAAATAAAAAAATAAAAATTAAATTAAATTAAAAAATAAAATTAAAAAATAAAAATAAAAATAAAAAATAAATATAAAAAAAAAGTTTTCTTTTACAAAAAGTGTGAATTCGTTTACAAAATATTCTATTACCCAGCAAAGTTTTCTTCGTTATGCGCCGTATTCTCTCAAAAGTTTTTTTTTTTTTACAATGATTGTCCCCCTACACAAAACTCAATAGCATCTTTTTATATGTACTTTGTTATTTCAGGACGTAGGCGATCACTGCTTTCAACGTCTCCCTATCCATTGTGGCTTTTAGCACTCTTTCACCAGTTCTGCCATCAACCTGCACATGGCCTTCAAATATGTTATCCGCTTCTTTTCCCTGTTTCTTTTTCCCTCTATCTGGCCTATTAGTATGAGGTTCTTCAAGCCCTTCTTCCTCATAGCTGTCCTTTCCTGATGCTCGGTATGAAATCTCCTTTCAGGGTAAAGTGTTACGGAGCAAAAAGGTTTTTTATGTAGATATGTGAAAAAGATAACAGTTAACTCTAGACTTGAAAAGGTTACGATCAAACGATCAAGGTATCCTACACGGTCCTATATATTTTTATCTTAAGCAATGTCGCCGTGCTACCCATCATAATCAAAGTTCTGCTATTAAATTTATACAATCTTGTATTCATTAAGTCATTTTTATTAACTAAATGGCTGGATGTTACCGTAAGTTCAATGTTAAGTGTATTTTGTTCATTGTTTTTTTTTTTTTTTTTTTTTTTGCACTTTTCGCTGGTGTGAACCTCTTCCGGGTTCTTGATTTCTAACCGTATTTCAGTGTTTTTTTTATAATCATATTGCCCAAGCAAGACAATTTACTTCCACTGTTTTGCTGGGTATTACATTAGAGGAAAGTTATGAGAAAGAGTGTCAGGTTATAGTGGGTGTCAGGAACTGGACAAGAGAAGGATGACTGTGACCATAAAGTGAGGGAACAATTTTAATAGTGATTGTAATGTAGAATTGATCCCCCAGTTTATATCCACATTATAATTCTATAGAATCTTTTTTATAATCATATCGCCCAAAGCAATGTATTGTACTGCTACTGTTTTGCTGGGGGTTACATAGTAGGAAAGTTATGAGAAAGAGTGTCGGGTTATAGGGGGTGTCAGGAACTGGGCAAGAAAAGGATGACTGTGACTATAAAGTGAGGGATCAGTTTTTATATTGATTGTAATGTAGAAATGATCCCTCACTTTATATCCACATTATAATTCTAAAGAACCTTTTTTATAATCATATCGCCCAAAGCAAGGCATTTTACTGCCACTGTTTTGCTGAGGATAATATAGGAGGAAAGTTATGAGAAAGAGTGACAGGTTATAGGAGGTGTCAGGAACTGGGCAAGAGAAGGATGACTGTGACCATAAAGTGAGGAATCAGTTTATATATTGTTTGTAATGTAGAATTGATCCTCCACTTTATATCCATATTATAATTCTATTGACTCCTTTTTATAATTATATCGCCCAAAGCAACGTATTGTACTGCTACTGTTTTGAAGGGGGTTATATGAGACGAACGTTATGAGAAAGATGAAGAGATTATATGGGGTGTCAGGAAGTGTGTAAGAGAAGGATGAGAATACTGATGAGAGTAGAGTGGACGGAGAAAGGAGCATGAGAGAGAGGATGCAGGTTAGGGAGATAGGAGATGACCATTGACTTCACATTTAAATTCTTGGAGATTGTAGCTGTCGGGGACGCAAGTAATTTTTTTTTCTTTTTTTTTTTAATCATATCACCCCAAGCAAGGCGGTAACGCCACTGATGCGCAGGGGACTACGTAAGAGTGAAAAGATTGGAAAAGAGAAAACCGGAAACCACATCCTAAACAGGGAATGAGCCTCTTCACCTGTTCAATTGACGTCGGTGGAGTGTGAACCGGGCGATAGTTTAGTCTATCTACTCCAATTGGAAGGGAATTCCACAGGTGGGAACTGTGAGAAAAGAAGCTGGTTGAGTAGAATTTGCGTTTACATTTTATTGGTTTCACAGTAAAAGTGTGGGACCTAATTGCTAGTCAAGTAGCTTGAGTAGTTTAAAAAATATAAATACAATATCAATCATTGTTTCTGTCTTCCTAATTTATCTTATTGTTCTCGTTCCTTAATAAGGATTTTTTTCTTTTCCTTATTGGTATTGTGCCCTATCTATAGGAATGAATTCTTCCTCCATCAATAAATATGAACCTGAATGACTTCGATCACACATATCTAAACTTATTTTTAAATGGAACTTTGTGTGTGTGTGTGTGTGTGTGTGTGTGTGTGTGTGTGTGTGTGTGTGTCTGTGTTTGTGTCTGTTTGTGTGTCCGTTACCTATAGACTCCGAAACAGTTTAACCGATTTTCTTGAAAATTTACACAGTTGTACTATAAGCGTTTGCGAGTGTTCTTAGCTAGGTTTTGTGTCGAGGTACTCCCGATAAATATCAAAAATCGATAATCGAAAATTATAGAAGGAATGCTCCAATTTTAATCAAATTTGATACACTCATAGACAAAGACATAAGAAACGATATTCATAAGTTTCAAGGTTGCAGTTCTTACAATAGTGCAGAAAATCGATAATATATATATATAAAAGCTTTCATTACACCCGGGCTATACTCCTAGTTTGATATAGACAAAGCTCTTCGTAATGTGTGAACTGTACTTGTGAGTACAATTTTTTGTATTCCTTTATATCATGAGCCACCAGGAATCCCTTCAATAATTCATTTCGAAAACTTTTCCAATTAATTCGAGGGCTCCAACTTCAACTGAAATCTTTGATGTCCTTACGTGTCAAATTTTTAAATGTTCCCTTTCAAGATACTTGTATTTTGATAATTTTGAAGATCTTCAAAAATACATTATCATCTGCTGGAATGACCATGTCAATAAGAAAGAACGTTCTGTTCTTGTGATCTGTGATCACAGTGTTTGGGTGATTGTCTTTGATGTCATTTCTGTCTGTGTGTCTTGTAAACTCCTGTGAAATTGTTACAGGTCATATCTCTGTTATCGGGTTTGGGCGGCCTTCAAACCAGTTTCTTGCTTTTTCCTTTCCGTTAAATTTGGAATTATTATTATCATTATTGTTATAATTATGTTGTCATTTTTCATCATATTTCGATTTCTGCTATGGTCGCACTACCTACCAAGTATGCGGGAAGACCTAAGGTACGTTGTGGTGTGTCGTTATGGCTCCATTTTATGTTTTTTCTATCTTCCCTATCATCCCTAGCGTTACATAGACAAAGTTTCCCTTAGTGTGTGGGCTGTACTTAACAAGAAAATTGTTTGTATATCTCTTAAGCTGGGATTTCCAGGGATTCTTTCAATGTGTTGTTTTGTTCCTTTTTTATCATTCCAAGTGCACCCACTATCACTTGCACGATTTTTGTTTTCAATTTTCACATTTTTTCTATTTCAATTTCCAGGTTTTTATATTTTGACAGTTTTTCGAATTCCTTGGTTGCTATGTTACAATCCGCTGGACAAGCCATATCATTTAATAGGCAAGTTTTTTCTTTCTAGTTTTTAACAATAATGTCCGGTTTATTTGCTTCAACTTTTCTGTCTGTGTAGATTGTGTAATTTTTTTTTTTTTTATAAGCGTTTGACCCCGAGCGAGGCATGTCACTGCCACTACTGTGCAGGGGGCTACGTAGAGTGGAGAAAGGCTGATTAAATATAGGAAATGACAGAGGGTGGGTGATAGGCGGGTAAGGATACCGAGAATGAGGGTTGGGTAGATGAGAGTGTTGTGAGAATAGTTGGGAGTTAGTGTGATAGGAGGTGTCTATTGACCCTACATTTAAACACCTGGAGATTGTAACTGTCGGGAAAGCAGACTTGTGGAAGGGAGTTCCACAGGCGGGAAGCGCGTGAAAAGAAGCTGTTGGAGTAGAATTTACGGTTACATCTTATTTGTTTAACTGTAAAAGGGTGGGACCTAGTTGCTAATCTAGTATCTCGTGTAAATTCGTGCTTAGGCGGCACCAGTGATCTAAGCTCATCGGAGCAGAAGCCATGAAAGTACTTGTAGATGAGGCACAGGGAAGCCACATCACGCCGGTGTGAGAGCGGCAGCAGCCGGTCTGCCAAGTCAGTATCAACCACGTTACAGATCCTCCTTTGTATTTTGTCAACAAGCCCAAGGAGAGCAGCAGGGGCACCCGACCAGATATGGCAGCAATATTCATTACACGGGCGGATGGTAGATTTGTATATGTGCAGAATAGATTCAGGTGGGAAAAATTTCCGGGCCCTGCACAAGAAGCCGACTTTCATAGCAGCAGATTTGGCAATGGATTCAATATAGTCATTCCATTTGAGGTCCGCCGAGAGTGTAGGGCCAAGGAGGCGTAGTATTTTACTCTCTGGGAGGCTAGCCTGTCCCATGCTAATGGGAGGTAGATGCGATTGTCTATGGTGATTAGTTGATAACAGCTTTGTTTTAGAGGCATTGAAATTTACCAGCCATTTCCTACCCCAGGTCACTACGGATTGGAGGTCCCTTTCAAGTACGGCAGCGAGGTTCACTTTGTCGTCCAGACCTGGTTTCTGATCGATGCGGGAGTAGATTGTTGTGTCGTCGGCATACATGCCAACTTGGGATCTAATTTTGTCGGGGAGATCATTAATGTAGATCAGAAAGAGCGTGGGACCTAGGATAGAACCTTGAGGGACGCCCGCGTTCGTCTGGTAGTTTTGGGAGGCATGCCCATTTAATACCACCTTCAATGTGCGGTTAGAGAGGAAAGACTGGATGAGGTCAAACAGATGTCCAGTTATCCCATAGCTCCGCAGTTTGCACAAAAGGCCAGCATGCCAAACCCTGTCGAATGCTTTGGAGATATCCAAGGCAACGGTTCGGGCTTCACCATTCTTGTCGAGTGCCTGGTATATGTATTCGGTAATAGTCGTTAGCATATCAGCAGTAGACCTGGTGAAGCGAAACCCATACTGTTTGTCAGAGAGAAGCCCGTTGGCCATAAGATGCTGAATCACCTCGGCGTTGATAATGACTTCGAAAACTTTGCCAAAGATTGGAAGGAGACTAATAGGACGGTAATTGGCGGGGTCTGAGGGTTCGCCAGAATTCTGAAATATAGGTACTACACAGGAGGACTTCCAACAGGCAGGAAAGCAGGAAGCAGATAGGCAGAGGTTATAGAGTTTAGAGAGGACAGAGGAGAGTTCTGGGGCACATTTCTTCAGTACTAGAATGGTGACATCTTCAATTTCTGTAACCGGTGCTAGATGATGTTCATACCAATGTTTGTTTACATATTTTCCATAGTGTTTGCACATTGTCCAATGTAAATATTGCCCCACTCTATCGATTTTTATATTCATTTGGGTCAAGTCCAGAACAGCCTGAGATTATATGGTCTTTTCGAGGTCATCTTTAGGGGTGTGAGTAATGGCAACAAAGGTAAGCGGAAAACTGCGTTGCTAAATGTTACTGTACATTTTTTCTGCTTCAAATATAACTGTTGACAACATTAAAACGTGAAAATTATCCAAAATTGAATTTTTTCGTATATGTTTAATGTCATGCTAATGCACGTGTTAAAAACCGTTATTTTAGAACATTACTACAGTATTGATAGCTGATTCTATTAATTCATGGCCTAAGTTCTTTCATGAATATTGCCTCAGTTTATATAATCTGACATATTGAAAAGAAAATTTGCTGCCTAATACACACACACACACACACTCAGACAAACACACACACACACACACACACACACACACACACACACACATATATATATATATATATATATATATATTATAACTTACACTTTAGAACATGTACAAACTACAATCTACTACAAAACTGTCCATTTTTTTCGACATTGAAAGAACAATGTTTCATCAAGCAATTAGTAATGATGATAATAAACGCTATTTTTGAAAAGAAAATTTATGAAATTTCACTCATTTTATTGGCAAAATTTTTCGTACGATGTAAAGAGTACAGAAATGATGGGAAAGCTAAAACAGAAATTAAAAAAACGGGAAAGAGAGGGACACAGAAAATAAAAAACAAAGAGGAAAACAAGAAAGAAAGAAACAATTGGAAAGAGCCAATAAGAACCTGCTTAGAGAGAAATAAACCCCTAATTTAGGTAGGTGCTAAATTATAAGCATATACAGGCATCGTTCACGCGACATATAGGCTTAACAAAATGGAAAAAGCGAGAAAAATGCACGGTGGGAGTGGAGAAAGCGAGAGAAAGTGAAAAAATACAGAGGAGGAAGAAAGTTGTGGGAGAGACAACAGGATTTTCAAAGAAAATAGAAATTTGAAACTTTGGCCTGAAATGAATTGTAGATACATTTGTTCGTAACACTGTATAAAACTAAATCTTTTGGCATTTAATATATATATATATATATAATGCCAAAGGATATATATATATAAACAACTTACTAGTTCCACACAATGAAATTAAACACTTAAAGAAAAAAAGGGGAACATTTTAAATTAAGACAAGATAGGAAAATTATCAACGTATGTTAGAAACTTTTTTAAACAACAATTTGTGTCTAGATATCCACTTGCTTCCAGCCGGGATCAAAACTCGACCGATTTGGTATCAGTTGTAAGCTATCGGCGCTTGAAATGAGGGGGGGGATATTTTAGCGTGTTATATATATGCGGTGTATACCCATGTTAGTTTGAGAGAGAACTCAATTCATTACAAAAAAGTAACGCGTAAACCGCAGACGTGTAAACTATTTGTAAAATTTTCCTCTTTAGAGAGCTCATCCGTAATGAGAACATAATATATTAGTCATCCACATACAAGCCTGTTTCGTTGTATCACAGCTCATCAGTGCGGCTGGACATCCACTTGCTTTCAGCCGGGATCTAAACAGGGCGAAATGTTGTTGAGGAGGATAAATGAATGCTCAGTAAAGTAAAGTGGTGCTCAACTTTTGTTGACACGAACGTGTTTCCTAAAATCTGCAAGTTTTTTACAATCTTTTCAGCAGATTGTAGATGTGGTTACTCATTTTTGCTCGAGTGTTTTCGGATAATCGTCAAATGTTTCTGGGACTGGACTGTAGGACATGTTTTAATGTGAGGGACAATACCACACTGGCAGGTGAAAAGCAATCATTGAGAGGAGAGGCAGACCGCCAATTGTCTTTAATATTTGCATGCATCGATGCCGATGTTCAAGTAGGCATGGCTCAAATAGATGAGAAGGGCAGGTACCAAATACTTCATTATGGATAGTTTTTTTTTCGGGAAGAAATAAAAAACAAAGAGGAAAACAAGAGAGAGAGTTCAGTTTATCTTTGAGTTTGCCAAGTGGGTGATATGTAATAAAACTTTTAGCCAAATCCTAGTCAAAGAAAATAACTGGAAATGTTATTAGTCCTCATTTCATGAAATGAATGAGGAAAAACTGTTTTTGTGTGGGACTAAATAAGAGGGCAAAACTGGCGCACCATGAAATTGTAAAATCATAGTAATAAAACTTGGTAAATCGATTCAAAAAATAAATAAATAGACAAAAAGAAATAAAACTGATAATGAACCTGAAGAATGTAACAGAAATAAATCAGTTTAGAATGTTGTCTCAAAAAAAGAAGAAAACGAGCAAATTTATTAATCCTCTTTTTAAAACATAAACAAAGGAAAACTGATTTTGTGTGGGACTAAATAAGAGGCCCATCTAGCGCAATATTAAAATATATAATCGTAATAAAAGGAAGTTTGAAAATCAATTCGAAAGATAAATAGATAAAAACCAATAAAATTGATAAAGAACCTAAAGAAGATAACAGGAATAAATCAGTTTAGAGGGAGATAAAAAAAAAATGAATGTTGTTCTAAAAGAAGACGGGGACGATCAAAGCTGACGTTTTGTCGACATCGCGTTGGGTGTCTCAGCTTATTAGGGAAAACCTGAAAGATTATACTGGGTTGCTTATCTATTCCTTTTCTAGTTGTATTGGGAGTCCGTTCAAGAGAAGGGTAGTTGTATATTGTTGCAGGTTAACGGAATTTAACCTTGTGGTAGATAGCCCACTATAAGTCATAAAATGCTTATAAAATCAAGAAAAGCAAATTTAGTTGAAAATAACATTTGTAGATATATACATATCAATTAATGTTTTTACAATTAAAGTAATACTTGAATATAAGTCCAACGGAGGTTAAATGTTCATAACAAATAATAAACTGAAAGTGATTAAAGGCTTAGGAATGTGGAGAGCGGAGGTATGTGAGGAATGTCTTTGAAGTAGTCACTCCTTAGGTCAGTAAGTACTTTTGAGACAGGGAAGAAGTGATGAGAGATGAAGGGAAGCGAACATAATAGCCGCTTGACTTAAGTCAACGGGAGTACTAATTACATTCGTCTCTCTGGGTCTCTGCGAACAGTCTGTCTACTGGATGTTTTTTGTTTTGGCTTTTTATATCTGCTTTTTGGATCAAAACAGCTCGTTTTGGGATTTCACACTTGTATTTGATTCTGGGCTTCCCATTGGCTGGTAAATAAAATTCGAGTAGGTTCGCGAAATGGAAAGTTGATATTTGATTAATTTTTATTTTTCAACCGGAACATCTGCGCGAACTCGGATGCGCAACAGCGACTTTTGTTCATTTGCTTTTTGGTCGGTATAGAGCAAACATCCGGTCCCTCGATTTTGCTCGCTCGGTATCACCACAAGATCTTCAATACATGCGGAATTCATACTCTATAAAGTACGAACTTGTCATATAATTTTAGCGATTTAGTACTCTATAGAGTACGATTTCAGTGTTTACATTTTTACTGATGTTATACTCTACAGAGTACGAGCTAAATATTTACATTTTATCGATATTGTACTCTAAAGTAGGCACCTCCACTAAATCGTTGAAAAAACAGCATAGTATGAATAAAAAGGCTCCACAATTAATTAAAACGAACTTTTTCTATCAAAATGTTTATGAGATTATGAAGAGGAAAGATCAAAGAATGTTTTAATTTTTATTAATTTGTTTGAATCTCTTCTAACACGTACAAAATTTTGGTCAATATATTATTTTGATTTCAGTTGGCAGATAAGCAAATTGTTACGAGAGTTTACAATGGAAAACGTAATATTACATAACTCATTTTTTGTAGCAAACACATTAATTTGGAAATTCATGCAAAAATCAAATAATTGTGGGATTTTAATGAAAGTTTCAGGACTTATTCACAAATGAATGAAAATATTGTTAATTATATTATTTTAAAAATCTTGCTAATATTCTTTTACATCTATTACCACGTCATTCATTAAATTTTGAGAAATTAAATTTTGTTGCAAAAACTTATTTTATTAGTTAAACGCTGGACTTGTAAGGGACTGTTACTCATCTATTATTTTTTTTACTAATATTGCTTCTATTTTCGAAAATCTACTCCTAATAGTAAAATACAAAATGCAGTATAACTATAAAATTATTTAACTTGATAAGCTTTTAATTATTTGAATTAATAATATAAATTAAGGATATTATAGTCTCAAGAAAAATGATTTTTCGATTAATGATGAAATTTTTAAAGAATTGTTTTCAATTTTTTAATTATAAGTTTAAAAAATATTATAAAAATTGTTATTAAATTATTAAACAAAGGTTATATTTACTAATCAAATATTCAAAAAGTTTAATACAATTAATTAAAAAGTTTAATACAATCCTATTTCTAAAATACTTTTTAAATTTTTGTGTATTTGAAGATTTTTTATGGTAATTTATATGTGTTAATTAAAAATACATGTTTCATGGTTTCTTCCCCTTTCCAGAAAAAATGTACGATTATGTCACTTGTTATCGCCATACACTTATATCTTATCTCGCATCTGTCAAATCTGTCAACACATACGGTGGAAACTTGAGAAAGTTGAACTCTGTGTATAAGAAATAGTTTTATTTTAAATTTCATTCTATAAATAAGTAATAACTGTGTAAGTCAGGTTAATTTAATATTAAATTTGATAATCTTCTAAAAATAATGTATCACAAATGTATATTTCATTTTTTCAACATTTTTAAAACCGAAAACTAACATATGTTTACAAAACGTGTCGATCGCTCAAAGATGGCCGAAAAATTGAAAAGTTAAAAAAACAAATTTTAACATTTTACATTCCAATCAAAGTAAATTCTGTTTAAAATTTACCAGAGTATTTTGCTTAGTCGAAATAGTAAATTTCGTCATTTAGCTTTCAATTAAAACTAGAAGAAAACTTTCTAGAAAACACTTTTAAAACCGAGAATTAACATTTGTTTACGAAATGTGTCGATCGCTCAAAAATGGCCGAAAAATTAAAACGTTAAAAAAAAAATTAAACATTTTACATTCCAAACAATAAAATTTCTGTTTAATATTCACCAGAGTATTTTGCTTAGTGGAAAGCTTTCAATTCAAACTAGAAGAAAACTTTCTAGAAAACACTTCTTTTATTTTTAAAAATTTAAAAGTTCGTTATCAAAAAATGAGTGGATGTTGCTCTAAAAATATGATCTTAGCATTTAAATATGTTTTTATTGTCAGTATTTACTTAAGATTGTTGATGCTTTGATTGTTACGATCTTGAATAATTTCATTTTTATTTCTTTATCTACCACGAAGATTATCGTAAATTTTGCAAATCAGCAGCTTGAGAGAATAGCTCATTGTTATTATTATTGTTCTTGTTGTTGTCGTTATCTTACATTTTAAGGCAGTGTACCTGCTTCATAATATGATCCTATATTTCACAATTCCCCGCCCGTAGTCGTGAAGTGACCCGTCCATCCGAACGTGGCCTTTTGATTGGTGAACAGATACAGTGATTTAACAAGTGAAGGAAATGAATAAATCCATCTCAGCGAGCGTGGATAGAAGGGACAACATACGGGACATCCGATTTTTTCTAAGTTTCCCGCCCTT